>VACF01000169.1:0-104848 GCA_006891605.1 Pleurozium schreberi
GATTCTCTAACCCCGAGCCTTTGCCGTGCACGCGTTCGTGAAGCTGGTCCGTCCACATTCAAAATAGAATCCAAGACGTTGGAATCTTTTAGAGCTTGGAGTGTCCTTGTAGTTTGCGGAGAATGAGCTTCCAGCAAATAATTGAGTGCTTGACTTTGGTAATACGGTCCGTACGTGGAGTCCAAGTAGGCCATGTCAGTTAAGTCTTCCACAGAGGCATGCTCGTCTTGATTGGCTTCTTTTTCCCCCTGTAAGTTCCAACGATGCCCTTGCGGATGCCGACCCCATTTGAAGGTTCCGGAGTACGTGTCGTAATATCCACCAAGGCATTGGAAGAAAAATGCTCTCTTCCTTTTGTTTTGCGGACCCATGCCCATGAGTCTCGGTGCAACTCGAAGGATTTCCTCGGGGTCTGTTTTCCAATTCAATTGCGAGCTCGTAGGGCCCTTTTCCAAATCATGTTGGCCTTGTCGCCAACTCCAAATCAAGTCTCGTCCCCACAATGTGAGGTCTGCAGTGGTGTCTTCGTTGTGTTCCCAGGAAGGAGGCATGTACGTTGTCAAATTGAACAACGCATACAAGCGATCGTGGAATGGTGCTGCACATATCACGCAACGTCGTTTGATCAAACATTGCGTGAGCAAACACTGAGGATGGTAGACATGCACACATGACCCTAATGCCCACCCTCTTTCGGGGCCAAATTCTTCGAGACATATGGGGCATTTGGTATGGTCCAAGACAAAAGCAACAGGCTGCGGCCACAACAGCTTTTGGTTGACGACGTTTGCATGGCTCGACTTTTGATTTTTGTAGTCCCACCCATTTTGAGTCCAATCTATGACATCCTGTTCGGGCAACTCGAGCATAGACATGTCGTTGGAAAACATGTCTTCCAAGAAAGCCCAGGACGTTAGGCCGTTCTCTCGTTTCGGTGCATTTGCAACAAAATTTCTAGCTACTTTTTCTAGCTCTTTTGCAACTTGTTGTGATCTATCCACGGAGAGAATGCACGCAACTTTCCAATGATAGTAAATGGCCGTCAGCTGTGAAAACTGCCCTCGAAGGACTCTGTTTTCCTCTTTCAGTTCAAAATTGTTTTGAGATGGTACAATCGGGTTTTGTGCCGGATACCAGAGAGAATCTTGCGTCCCGTGGAGATCAATCGCGTCGCTCCTCCCGCCATTTGGAATATTGGGAAACCGCATGCGCTTTGGAAGAGGAAAACAACCCAAGACATCGCTCGTAACGTCCCCTATGACCTTGTCTACTTTGTGAAGGTCTTGCTCGACCAAAGCGTCATCCATCTCCGCCAAAGTGAAAGTGTCACGATCTTTGTCTTTGAGGCGTTGTAGTTCCATAGATTGTTGGGCGAGAAGACCATTTTTTCGGTCGCACTCCAATCGCAATTTCTTGATTTCAGTCTGTAGTGAAGAGATGATGGCATCTTTTGTCTTCAACAAGCCCTCAGCCTTCTGCATGGCCATGATGTCCTCACTTGATCCCGCCACTGATGCAGGAGTAGGAGCCAGAGTACTTTCTTCCATGAGGGTGTCCTCGTCTGGCCCAAAGTCGAAGACGTTCCTCGCTGGCTGCCTTGGCAAGGGCGCGTTCACATCGGTCGTTGGGCTTGATGCAAGTCTGACTCTTGAGATTGAACGACAAACACTAGAAGTTGGCCTTTTGGTTCGTGCCCTGGAGGTTGTAGCTTTCTCCCCATTTTCATTTTAGGTTTCCGTGGGACCGACAGATGGCCCTACAAATCTTGTTGCCTTTGGAGCCCGCATACCATCCGAGTCGTCATCTTCTTCAAATTCCTCCGTGTCAAACTCAGCTGGGTCTTGAGTTCTGTAGGCACTTCGAACAGCTCCAAGTCCACCTTTTGGAGACTGTAAAACATCCCTTGGAATGATACCGTTCTCTGGACGTGTTATATACGTACTTTCTTTGACCGTGCTCCAATCGACTTGCTTGTTAAGTGTGACCTCGGCGTATGCTCCTCTGGCGAGGAAGAGAGAGACCTTGTTCCTTTTGACAAAGGCAGTTTTGTAGAAGACTTGCCACAATTCGATGCATCTTTGGCGAAAATCCAAATTTTCGCAATACTTCAAGTTTGCCTTGTTGGTGTGGCGGTTGTGATGATGGCGCCACGCTGGGAAGCACTTGTCRATGTGGCACCATTYGATGAAATCTTCACAAGTTTGTAGTGTCCAAGGYTCTGGTTCTTCATTCCAACYTTTAAAGGCCATGKGRTTTTYGTTGTTTAGCACGTGCAAGCGCTTTCGATGAATGGTTCCCCTTCGCTTCCGATGCTTGTCCATAGCAGCCTTCCGTAATGCCCCAGCCGTTTTTGTAGCATCCAAAATAGGTATTGTCCCAGCGCTATTGCCTCCAATGGCCATGATTGACAATCGATTGCGAGCCGCAAGAGTCTTGCTTCGAACTTCCAATAGTCCAAAACACAAACGTGGATGAATGTAGGATGTAGTGTAAGCAAGGTTTATGCATGTAGACACCAAGGGATGGATACAAGCCAAAAACCGTAAATGAAATGGAGTCCAAAGGGCACGGGCGACTGCATATATAACTCGGGCGAGCGCGGGTCAGTTAGGCGCGTGCAACTGGGGCAACCGTTGGCGGAGACCTTGGATTGGAGAGGGCGCGTGCGGGTTCTGCTAAGCGACCGCGGGTAGAGAAGGGCGACCGCGGGTACAAGGTGGGGCGACTGCGGGTGAACCAGGGCGCGCACGGGTTTTGCAGGGTAACCACGAGTAGACAGTGGGGCGACTGCGGGTACCAGAGGGCGCGCGTGGTTTTTTTGGGCGACCGCGGGTACTGGAAATCGCTAAAACCCTTACCCAAAGTCGCCTAGTGCAGTTGCCCTTCACCTGCGGTCGCCCACACCCGCGGTCGCCTTTATCTGAATGCGCCCTGGTTTTTGCCACGTGGTTGCCACTTGGCAACCACGTGGCGAACGGGCAGGGTCCAAATTTTCACGGGGCAGTCAACTCGACATTGACTCTATTAGATGGACGAAGAGGTCTACTTGACGTCGAACGGGTCGTGTTCGTTGAGTTGTCAAGTTGTCAGGGCGAACAACCCTGCACATAGTGGACATGCTTATGGGAAGTCTTTTGACACTCGCTGGGATAATGGCTTGGCTCTCCACACCTTCCGCACCAGACGTTGGAACGCGAAGTCAGAACAATCCGTCTTGGTTTCGGATTCGCCGCCATGTTGACCTTGATCGACTCCAGGGAATCGCGGATACTCTTCATCATCTTCTTTGAATCCGTGTCTCCCGTCTTCACCTTGACAATGGTCTTTTCTCGGTGATCCTTGGTCTTGGAAGAACGTCGTGGAGGTGAAACACTGTGCTCTTCATCCAAGCTAGATGAACTGGAATCGGAATTGGAATCGGATTTTGAGCTCTCGGAACTGCTTTCCGTCTCGGACTTTTTACGGCGCCTTGACTTCCAGTCGCTCTTCCGGTTCTTCCCTTTTCCTTCCTTCTCACTCCGTTTCATAGACTTCCGGAGCGACTGCGCGGAATTTTCGTAGTTGGAAGCTGCATCCATCGCCTCCCGAAGCGTTCTTAGTCGCGTCTGGCGGATCAAGAACCCCATGGATTCTGGTAATCCGGGTACGTACCATTCGACTTGGAGACTTGGAGCGATCTAAGTCGTCAGCTTTTGAATGAGCGCCTTCACTCGCTGTCCATACTTCCGAACGGATTCGGATGACTTCATAGTCAGCGCACTCAGTTGACCGAGAGCTCTGGACTCTCCTCCAACTTCCCGGAATGCGTGCAGGAAACTCGTCCTCAACTCCTACCAATCATTCCGAACCGGATCCGGAATGTCTTGGTACCATCTGAGAGCTTCTCCTTTCAGCAATCCTTGGAAAATTCTCCTCTTGGCTCTTTCATTCTCCTGATTGGCAACTGCAGTTGACTCGAACTCGCACAGCCAATCATCTGCATCTTGGCTTCCGTCACCTTTGAAACGCTTATACTTCAACCTTGTCATGGCGTTTCTTTCTTCTGCACCCAGATCTTCTTGGAACGGATGCGGTTCTTGTTCAGAAGACTGTGACAAACAACCGAATCTCGGATTTCCGGCCACTTTGTTAGGATCAGGTACAAAAATCAGAGGTTCAACCAGCTCGACTGTATCCGGATCTCTCAGACCACATCCAGATGACTCACCCACTGATTGATTCTTCCTTATCCGTTCCGACTTTCTAGCACTCCTGGTTCCTTCCCTCATGGATCGGAAATCCGGAATCTAATTCCGGTTTGCTACTGTGTTAAGCTTACTAGCTGTTAGAATCCCCGGCAGCGGCGCCAGATTTTTGTCATGTCGCAGCACAGGGCAGGTAAATACCCTATTATACTTACAAAAACCACCCTAGAGTATAACAAAGTGACTCTAAAGATCGAACCCAAGAGATTCTGTGAAGTAGTWAGCTTTTCTACACGGTTAAGCACACTTTCAATCCTTTCCGGTCCTCAACCGGAAACTCAATACCACAAAACAGACACAGAAAATCCAGGACCGGATTCTATCCTCTGGGCAGCCCATTCTTACTATTTTCTTGTTGCACTTCTCGATCCGTTCCACCAACTCTCGGGAGTCCCGCATTGTTCCTTCAATGCTCTCCGAGTAATCCAGGAGGATTCTCACAATCCGTCCACCTGAAGGTTTCCGCTCCTCCAATTCTTCATATAATTTGGCTCGGGCCAAAATTTCACCCTTGATCCCCACCGTCTCAGTAATCCGGTCCGCTAGGGTTCAAATCCCTTCGGTGGCCTCCTTCCAGTTCGCAGCATCTTCGTGCACCGTGTGGAGTTCTGCCTTCAACTGATTGTTCTCCTCCTTCAGTTGCTGGATCTCCTTCTCCAGTTCTCTCTTCTCAGCCGGATCCGCAATGCACTCTGCAACCTTCCCCGGCAAGTTACAATCCGGTTCTGCCTCCACCAATGTGCCAATGTTGGAGAGGATACTCCATTTCTCCTCCCAGTCCGTCCGGATTCCAGCCAAAATGCCAATAAGGCCTTCAAATGGGGTCCTTGCCTCGGAATCTCGTGAATCCACTCGGCGAGGATCTGGTCGAGCAGGCGGCTGCTGTGGCGACAGTGGAGCCTCCTCTTGGTTTGGTGATTTCTGGTGTCAGGGGGTTCTTCTTCCGGTCGGCGACGTATTCTTATGTTGCTTCTTCGTCCTCTTGAGTTCCTCCTCATCCTCTTCGTTGTCTCGATCGGATCCGGATTCTGAAGGCTTATCTTCATCCGCATCTAATTCTGATTCTCCATACTTCAGGAGCGTCTCCTGCGTCCGGTAAATTTTCTCTTTCGTTTCTGACAAGAGCTCCCTCTCCTTATACAGATGGAAGAGGTAGGGACTCACTGGTGTGGCCCTACTTTTCCCCACTCTGCTGACCAACTAGGCCACCAGATCAAAGATGATTCGGCCCCAGTCCATCTTCCGTGCTCCACTCAGAGATCCAATGATCAGGTTTCCAAGCGTAATTGTCACTCGCGTCGGCTTTTCTGGATGCAGGACCGGAATCAGAAATTCCAGCAGACGGTGCTCCCGGTCGTCCACACAATCCTCGACCGCGTACCCGTCTTTGGGGTTGATTGCTCCCCGGAACTTTCCTCTGATAAATTTATCGTTTCGGCTTGCCATTCCTTGTCCTCCCTCCTTGAACCCGTATACTTTTCTCCACATCTCCTGTGTCCACTGATCCGGCGATTTCCGGATTGTGTTGTCAAACTGGTTGGCCGTCAATCCGAAAAGCTCCTGCACCATCTGCTCCTCCCGGAAACCCCAAGGTTTGTTGATCAAACCCGAACATCCCATTGTCTCCAGGTCCTCGATGAGTTCGGTCTTTTCCGGTTCATCCATAGGGATAACCGGAACGACCTTCCTCAACTTCACCTCCGGATCGGTTGGAGTGGTGCTACCCGGCCTCGGTCGACGCAGGATAGGCATGGACACTAAAATCTATCCTCACAGTGTCCGCTCCTAACCTAGCCGCACGTCCCGTTCCTCACACCTCTCTCCGATCTCAACCGGAACCCGCAAAACAACCTCGCATACACTCACAAATCTTCTCTCTCTTTCGCTTAAGATTGCCCAAAAATGCCCAACACTCGAAGTCGGGAAGCGGCGCAGTTCGCAGACTCCACAGACAGCGAAGGAAAAAGACTGAACACTGGCAATCTCTGGCATTATATAGTCCTCGGACTCAATCTGATCCGTTCCTCTTATCCGGTCCAACCCTAATCCAAGTTGGGCAGGATTCCGGTCTTAGGAACTTTGGACCGGATTCTGCCAGAGCCTTCACTACTTCAATGTTTTTCCTAAATTATATTTCTTTGCTGTCTATTAGTCGAATCCGGATTCCAACTGGCTAGTTTCTGGTCCTAGATCTAATTAACACAAAGAAACCAAAAATTTAGGTTGCGACACAAGTTTAGCGAATACGTGGACCCTAACACCGCACAAGTCGAGGTAGTTTATGTGCACCCAAAACCGTTCATTGGGAGAACTCCCGATGAAAGCTGATTGGGAATGTGCACACCTGTACCGTGAACCACTGAATACTGTAGGTCAGCCCTAAAACCCTAAACCTCATATTGAAATTGATATTGTCACTGATAAAGCGGTTTAAATCGCAGTGGCCCATCGGGAGATCTCCCAATGAAAGCACTAGTAGAAATAGGTGACACTAAAAGCTTGTAGAAATCAGTATCAGGAGATCTCCCGATACAATGAATGTGTTGTTTTCAGCTTAGGAAAACGGCCTTGTATCTCAAATTCGACATGATTCAAGACGTAGTAGAACATAATCCGACCAATAATCAACGGGAGAACTCCCGATACAGACCCGGATATATACAATGACCCGTCTCCGGGACCAGAAGGTAGAACCTGATCACTAGAAGCCACGACGAATTCATAGGAATTGGAAGGACGTTGTTCGAGAAATTATCATAATGGTAACCAAAGATCTCTCGATGGAAACTGATAAATAATTGAGTGACATGTATGCATCGGGAGTTCTCCCGATATGTCACTTCCCCAGAATTGAATCACATGAGAGTAATGTAAATAGTTTCTCCCTGTACAGTCATCGGGAGATCTCCCGTTGTAAACAGCATTGCAAGAACGTTCCTTTCGTAGTAGTTATCGAGAGATCTCCCGATGACCTGTGGCCTTCACTGCTGATATAGGATAAATATTAAACCTCCTTTAAGTGAATGATGGCCAAAGTCATACGCAAATCTAATCATGTGCTTGGCTTCCCACAGCGCAAATTCCACAAACGATTTTCCTCACAGCAAGTCACCTATAAAGCTTTACAAGTTCTGCGATAGGTGGATGCATTTGTATGTTTACAGTGGCGCTACCATCCCAGAAGTGGTTTTCCGATGCGATCGTAAAGTCACAGCGTGGGGGCTTGAGTGGATGGAGCACGCAGACGGTCCGGCAACGATATGTCCGACGCTGACTTTTTCAGGCATGGGACATTTGACGACGGGCCTGGCGGTGCTAGAGCTTCAGGGTTTCGACAACTTGACAGTCCTCATGCTCATTGAGGAGATGGTTCCTAGGTCCGAGGTGACAAAGAGATACGGGTTGATCCTCGACTCTGCCACAATGGATCTAGAGATGTGCAAGACCCTTACGCGTAAGGGAATGTTACAGAAACCCGACGGATCCCATTGTTGGACACCCCATGAGATGAAGTTGGAGTGGGACATTATGGACGAGAACCGCAACCACCAGGAGACCCCTATCAAACCAACTCCACCAAAGCCTTCTCCTTACAAGAAGGGGAAGAAGCGTTAAGCCATTGCGGGAGCACCAAGAGATGAAGTAGTGGAGTAACCCGTAGGCAAGAGGAAGGGCAAGAAGACAAAGGTGGTGAAGCTGACCCTGCACCAAGCTGTCAACATGACAAAAGCGGAGGTGGGAAAGCTCGAGCCCGACAAAATAAAGGAAATAAATAAGCTCTACAGCCATGTATTCAAGCCAATGTACAAATGGGAGAAGAAGCCCTTAGCAAATGCAAAAGGCGAACTCGTGCAAGTGCACTACAATATCCTTCACAAGGCTCCTTTTGGAGTACTCGTGTACAGAGGCATTGAGCACAAGAGGCTGAAGGGGATAAAAAATTGGATTCTTGTCGATGCTGACTATAATTCGGAGAACCAATACATTACTGTTCTACCTCTCAAGCTAGGACCATACGGGGCGGACAACAAGGTGACATTTTGGGATACGTGTCCCAAGAAGGAGAGTCTGACCGCCAAAACCCATTACTACATTATTGGTAGACAGGACACAGTGCAGGCACATAGGGAATTGATTAAGTCCAAGCATATTTGCGAGGCAGATAAAGAAGCGGCCTCAATGTTCAATATCATCCCAATATGGGAACCATTCGCCACAAAGAAGAATGAAATCCTGTACATGTCCAAGGCATTAAATCAGAACATTGCTGGTGAGCAAAGGGAGCAAAACTTTTCAAAACAACTTGCGCATGCTCGAATAAAGTGGAACGACATGGGCCGCCCCATGCCAGCATATGGAGGGCGAGTGCACTCAGCAGAATACAATGTAAGTACTGCTAACTTCATTCCTCCGTGCCCAGTCATCGAGAGATCTCCCGATGTCATCTGCATGTTTACATAATTGCATGCATCAAGCCATGAATCTTGAGATATGTAGTGCTTCAGTAGGATACTCCTCATTGATTACATAGGCAGTCCTACCGATAAATCGCACACTGCTTCCTGTAGTATTTGTAAGTCCTGAATGCCCATATGAGAACATATACCTTAGGTTCCTAGATGACCATGCCATTATTATGCAACGGGAGAAATCCTGATGATCCAATGAATTGGTAACTACTGATGTCACTCCATACCCAAAGTTAACCCATTAACAGATCAATTCTTTGTTTGCAGGACTTCTATCCAGTGATGTCTACCATTTTCACTAGTTACAAGAATCTAGACCCTGATTTACAAATCCCCCTCCTTTTCATGGAGAATGACGCAAATGTTGAACGCTAAAACCAAATTGACAGGGACTTCCTGAGCTTCAAGCTTCTTCACGGGAACGGACCCAAATCAAAGGGAAGGAGGAACCCACTGAAGTCTACCAACTACAAGCCTCTGTATGGACTTCGCAACGAGGACATCAACCACTTGGCGGAACAGGTGGAGAAGGGGATCGTTGGCATGAAGAAGACCACGCTGAACGTGGACGACCTCGGTCTCCCACTGACGCCTCTCCCAGTCGCAGCCGCTCTAGAGAAGAAGGTGAGGGCCATGAAAAATGAACTCATGTGCCACTACAGGCAGCAACCGCTTCCAAGCAAAAAGCCAGACTCCGTTCCATAGACCGCTGATGAATGGGATGAGTTTTCCACTGAAAAGAAACACTACAAAAAAAAGGGGCTTAGCGTGACTGCGCCAAATGACTGCAAATCTGTCGTGATGAAGTTGCAAAATGCAAATACAACTCTAGGGCCCTGCAGTCACTTTGAACAAGTTATTTACAAAGATGACTGCAGGCTTAATATCACCCAACAAAGTAGGGACGGATGACAGTTCTGGGTTCATCCGGTGGGATAAAGAAAGGTTGGAGCAAGAAAGATGGATTCCACCTGCCATGTGGAAAGTTCACTTTTTTTGGACGTAGGTGGACACGGAGATGACCCAACAAAAATCTAACGTGGACGTGATGCGTGGAGTCACGCTTGAGTCATATGCGAGTTGCGACTGACCCCTTCACAATCCGACGTGGATGTATTTAATGCAGTCGCGGGCCTCGCGGCGCAGTCATTCTGCAGTTGCAGTACACCCCTATACAATCTGACGTGGACACCCCGAAACCAATCATTATGCAGTCATTATTGCAATCGTAATGGGTGTGACGTGCCAGACGATCAGTGGCTGGCGTGCAGTTGTATGAAAGTCGTGATTCAGTCACAGAAGAGATGCATCCCAGGGCAAATGCACACTACGGTGATCCACTATGGGCTGTCACAGTCCATAATTCCGGGCGCTTTTAAATTCATTCATTGAATTTGATTAAATCAAAATATGCAAGAAATGAGAGGGACTTGTTTTTGCATTGTGTACTTGATGTAGGAAACAACCATAGTGTTTAATTAATACAAATTCCATTTCTATACTAAGGAAGGACTTGATTATTCACTTCAGAAGGACTGTCATAGTCCATGTCTTGTTTATTGAAGGACTCTAGAATTCAATAAAATTGGAAAGATTTGGGAATTAATTTTCATGTAGTTTGTGACATGTACTAAGTAGTGATTGTCTAGCTTGAAACTATGTCATAACCTATCTTATAGAACATAGAAATGGACTTTCAAATGGTCAGAAAAGAAACTATTTTTTGGGGTCATTTTTCATGGACTTAAAATTAGAATTTGGGGGTAGGATCAAACCTAAAGATGTTCCGATTGGGTTAATCTAGGGTGGTCCATATTCAAAATTCTAAAATTGGGTGATTCCAATACGGGTTGCTGGTTCAGTCCTGAACGGACGTGAGATGATCTGCCACGTGTACAACGTATAGAGCTTAGGGTTTCAGTTCCTTTCTCTCTCCACTTTGTGGCACTCTTTGAATCTTATGTGGCGCTGTTTGAATCCTGTGTGGCGCAAGTCCTGAGGTCTTCAGTTGTTGTTTCCTAGCGATGTTTTTTCAATTTCTTTACCACAACGATGGACTCTCAATTGCAAGGTGTGTTTGTGGTTTAGGTTATCGCAAGAAGACAGTGTGTTTACTTTCAGGCATGTTGTGAGGGTTTGGGATTTAGGATTGAAGAAACACGGGTACAACACTAGCAACGGTGAAGGTGTACACTTGCGTCCTCCTTTTTGTTTTCCARGCTTTAGGTTATTGATCTTCTACGTCAATGTATGGCTTTGCAAGGCTGAGGGGTCTTAATTAGCGTGATGGGGTCAAAGAAAAATCAACAATCACGAGCTGGTATTTTGCAGTTGGGTCCGCAGCAAAGGTYTGATCTTGCAGCTGCAAAACTTATCTCCAAGATAGCCAATCGAGAGGAGAGGCTTGCATCTCAAAATGCAAGGCCGAGGCGAAGTAGATTGAATAGAGCGGGTGCATTGTCAACCGAGACATCTATTTCAGAATTGCAGTGTGAGGAAGAATCCATCGACAAGGAGCGGAGAGACAGTCTAGGGTTGGAGGATAAGATGAGCGAGCGTGAGCTTCGGAGGGTTTCTTTACTAATAGTTGATTCTATTAGGGCTCACTTAACTGCGTTGTCGGGTAGAGAGGAGCGCGCTTTGGGAATACGCGAAGTATCTGGCTGCAACTGGGAATAGTTCGCTAAAGAGTTCAGTCAAGTCTTCAATCTTCAATCTTCAATCTTCAGACTTCAACTTCAATCACGTCCCCATTGGCCTATCCTGTGGTGGCTGTAAAGGGCCAAGGTAAGGGTGTGTAATAAGAAACAAGTTTTCGGACGAAGTCTTGGAATCTTTCTTCACCCAAGAACTTGAAGAAACCCCAACTAGTTTCAAAAGAAACTTTTGTAAATAACAGTTGCCTTTGAACTAGTACCACAGATGTTCTATAAGGCCAAATGCTAAGTGCTATAGAATTTTGAAAAGCTAATAAGATAATCTAATATCCCTCCAAATCTCAAATCAATACAATATACTGTCCAAAAGTTATGAACAATCAAAGTCTCGGCCTTCTCAATTGAAAGGCAGCAGACTCTTTATCATTCAACAACTCATAACTTTTAATTTATAACTTCAAATTCTTCGATTTTTGTGTTTATATAAAGCTAAGAAAAACTTCTCTAATGCCTGAAAGTTTCAAAGAAAGAAAATAAAAACACAAACTGTGGTGGTCACCAGAATCTCCGCTCCTCTTTGATGGGTGGCAGCAAACCCTCCTCCACTCACATGCTTATAACTCCTCCTTCACAACTCCAAATCAAGCAAAAGAGACGTTCAAATAAGCAAAATTTTATAAGAAAAAAACCCTCAAGTTTTCATTATCAAATTTTTCACACAACAAGAATTCTCACTGATCAAAGTTTTGGCTCTCTACACACATTCTCCAAAAACACCTCAAAAAAACACAATTCTCTCCTTCTCCACGTAACAATCCCCTTCTTCCTCATATAAAAATTCCCACATAAAAAAACTCCCTTTCAACAACGAACTCCTCATGAGGAGCAAGAACCTCCTATCAAGCCTTTTGACCCCCAAGATAAGTGGGACTTGTCCCTATCCACCACACATGGGCCTCTAAACAACCATTGGTCCAAGAAAAAAAAAACTACATAGTAAACTACTTCTAAACTCCTACTCTTTTACTTTCTAACACATACATATCATCAAAACTTAAATGTCATACTAAACTCCTTCATCCAGTGGAGGTAAAAACTGAAGTCCATGAAGAGTACCACTCTACATCCAGTGACTCCATAAAAACCCTCCAGTTCGACATTTTGCGATCGAACTCCAAATCCAAACCCAAATTCTAAAACTTGAAGGAATACGTCGAACTGATGAAGTTTTTCCTCCAAATCAAGAATCTACTCAAACAAATAATATACACACGTTTTAAATACTATAAATATTTACAACACGACAGCGTGTCCTAGGCCCTTGTCAAGGAAGATTGTGCTGAAGAAGGCATTAGATCATAAGCGAGTGGTAGAAGATCTGCCTGACCACATTTTTCCCTCTAGGGTTGCTCTGGCTTATAAGGAAGTGATTGCTGGGGTTTCCTCACAGTTAGATACGGTGAAGAGAGCTAACAGTGCAGCAAAGTTGGCTGTCAAACATGCAATCCTTGATGCAACGGTTAGTTTCTAGACTGAATCTTCAGTTAGGCAAGTTGCGTTGGCTTCATGGGTTCATCACCGCAATGTCCACATGGCCATCAACCACCGAGTTGTGCTTAGTGCGACTAGTCATTTCTTGTTCAGTTTGACCCATGGTTGTCTTGTCGGACATATTTTTGGGTTTAGGCGTCGTGTAAGACGTCTGACGTCGCGTGTCGTACTAGGCAATGTGTCGATAAGGCGTCGCCTCCCGTCGCGCAAGGGTAAAAAATTTTACCCCTCGGTAAATGGATTGGCCTACGTGGCAGGCTTTTCACACTGACGTGGAAAGTGAAGGTGGGCGACTGCGGGTGGGGGCACGTGCGGGTCAGGACAGGGCGACCGCAGGTCCAATTCTGAGGGCAATTGCAGCTTTGGGAACTTAGGCGACTGCGGCTGTGAGGGTGACCACGGGTCTCCGGGATAGGGCGACTGCAGGTCAAAATCTTAAGGCAACTGTGTTTCACCAGCGCCCGCGGGTCTAGAATGAGGGCGACTTTGAGTGAGGGGGCGACCTCGGGTCCGGGTCCGCGTTAGGACGACTTCGGGTCTCAAGCGACCGCGGGTCCACAAGTTGGGCGACTGCGCTTAGGGACTTGGAGTGCGACCGCGAGTGTCTAGGGTTGAATTAGGGCATACAGTGTATGCTGATTAGGGTTTAGGATGTTTGGGGTTCAGGGTTTACTTAGGGTCTCTGCTCTATAGTGCTTGGGCGACCATAGGTAGGGGTTCCATTTTTTTGGTCCTAACCAATCTTCAAGTAGAGCATCAAAAATCATTCTTCAGAGCTTACGGTTACAGGTTTTAAGAGATATTTGATTTGCTAGGAAATTATAGCGGGTTGCATACTATATAATTCTGAATATTGCAAGGTAACAAATATAGAACAAATGTCCTCATCTCCAATTCAAATACAGAATGTAGAACACGTCCACAATAATRAGAACAACAATTATATTTGTAATTAAAATAGTAATAATAACTTATATAGTTATATATTTTCATTATAATTTTTTGTACGGGGGGCTAAAATAGGTTGAACTTGTGTTGCATTCCAAGTTGTTGACTACCTTCATCAACCAACCATTGGAAAACAAAAAAGAAACCCGTACTACATATGTCTCACTGTAATGAACATGCCTAATAAAGCACTACAACATACTAATATGTAAGGTACTAGGCTCTAAACCTCCGCTACAAATCTTCCATTCAAAACATTTGTAGAAGATCCTCATGACACTATTTTACTACCCAAACTGTTGACTAGACATCTAGTTACTAGGGCAAAAATTTGAATCACTTCGCACTTCATCAACGTCAGGGTCAGTATCTTCATGCGACTCGTAGCCGTTGTCAGTGCTCCTATTGCTGCTTGAGCTCTCATTCTTGTCATCTTCTCTTGCTATTGGTTCTAGACGTATCTCCCGTTCTACCTCTGAGGTCAAATTTTGCACCTGAATATCTTGACCACCTCGAATTGTAGTTTGCACCAGTCGTTTGGTTAAACGCAATGGGTCCGTGGTTCCATCAATGTTGGATTCAGGATGTCGTATTTCTATATTTGATTGTCCTTGAGCTTCTTGCGTCGAACAACCTGCCCCCATACTATACGGTTCCACAACTTCGTTTGCACGCTTTGGATTTTTGGGTATCTTTTTGTCAGGCCTCCTCAAACGCCTTTTTTTGCCATGGCCTTGGCCCTTGTTTCTGTTGTTCCTGTTGAGTTGGCGCTCTCCTAGTGATGACGGTCCTGCCTCAGAAATTGGGGTCGATTGGGTGTGCTATGGAGCAGAGTCAACATACACGGGGACTTCTTCATTAATGGTCGGTAGCGAACTTCCATGCCTGGGTGACCTTGTTGATGAGGTTGGAACTGACCTTCTAACTGTAGCTTGGCCCGTGCACCCACCTTCATGAGTGGACCCCCTTCTCGAAGGTGATGGGACTGACCTTATGACCGTAGTTTGGTTTGTGTGTCCACCTCGGTTCAAAGGAATATTTCGGTTACGGTTCATGACAGTGTTCAATGGCGCATCCGAATCATACTCTAGTGGCTCTGTTGTTCGCGTAGTCAATGCATTCACTAATACTGAAATAGGAGTTTCTTCCTGTACGACATCTTCTTCAATGTCAGTTGTTTGTTGTTGCTGCTCACTTCCCACATTGACTTCTGCAATGCTTTGAACATTCCTTGGCGTGCTCAAAGAGACACGTGCTGCTACTGGTGATCTTGTACGAAGATCGAATATAGGAATTGGATTGCGCACGTCGTCGTTGTTAGAAGGCGTTCTTTCCGCAATTGGTGATGGAATTGTTGACCAATTTCCGTCCCACACATGATTGGGCTCCCGTTCTGGAGAAAGAAAGACTTCTTCATCAACAGCATCGTTCACATCATTGCCACTCGCAAATGTGTTTCTGTATCGATATCGCAGCGGACTCGGTTCAAGGGGGACCATCGCTGCCCATTCATTACCACACAAGCGCTCTTCTTCGTCCCTTTGGTTCGTATTGTCTTCTATAAAATCAAACACAGGCTCTTCCTCTGATTCAGAAGGCAACGGCTCGTCTCTCTCTTCCTCAGTATCGCCATCCACGAGGATTTTTTCGTAGAAGAGGGCAGGATTGTATCCACGTTTCTCACGTTCCGATTTGCTATTTGTGTAGATATACACCAAATCCACTGCCTTAGATGTGGTTAGACGGTTTTGCACTTTGCTGTGCACAAACGAATACATGCTCCAATTTCGTTCACATGAAGATGCGGAGCACGTCAACCCGGAAATTCTCTTTGCTATCATCGGAAGAGCCGTGCCTCCTACATGATTCCACCATTGATGAGGTTCKAGGTTGGTTTCAGTGATAGCAAGAACCTCTACTTCAGGATTAAATGGGCCTGTCTTCTCTTCAAACTGGATAAGCTCTTGCATTGCCACAACTACTGACACTCCTAGCGTCAGCGCTAATTTTTGTATGACTCGATTCAAAGTTGCCTTGGCAATCCCATCGTTCTCAATATCTTCTACATCCAAAAGAAATGGGTTCAATAGTGCCCCGGCATAGTAGAGGTCTGTTCGCATCAACTTCCAATGAGCCTCAAATTGCTTCTCATAACGCGCTGCAAGCACTGGATCCAAAAGGAACGGAGGATCCTTCAGTGCATATACGTGCTTCTTCAGATCGTGCATTATTAGCCAAGCTTTTGGCATTGCCAGTTGTTTCTCATCAAAGTGTCGTAGAGCAATGAACACATGCTCTACCATAAACAAGAAATTTTTGCATCTTGACCAAAATATTTCCGAATGGATGTTTACACAAACATCGATTGCTTTGTGCATAACAAGTTGCCCATTTTTCCAATGCTGCAAACCAAACTCAAACGTCATATAACCGTCATCTACAACCACGGTTTGCAAAGCTTGTTTGCAATCCACCAAACGGTCTATCATAAGGAAATTGGTGGCGAAGCGTGTCAAAGCAGGAAGTCTCAGTGCCTTGTTTGGTAAGTGCTTTTGAAACAAAGCCAACGTGAATTGGTATTTTTTGATACKCTTCACCATTGTCCTACATTCGTTTACCAAATCCTTCACACTTTGAGATTTTCCCCAATCTTCCAAAAGTAAATCCAAGATGTGAGCTGCACACCCTTGTTTATACATGTGGGGATATTTTTCTACCAAGCCTGACAAAGCTCCCGTCATTACTGCAGCATTGTTCGTACACAGTTGGACAACGTTTATTGGGCCGACTTGCTCTATGTATTTCACCATTGTCTCCATCATGTAGGCAATGTCCTTCCTCGCTCCTGTGCTATCCACCGATCCTAAAAACACATCCCCAGCTGGACATACAAGCATCATGTTCAACAACGGTCGCTTSTTGGTATCARACCATCYATCCGAACAAATAGTTGCACCATATTTTGCGATAGAGTTCTTCRTCCGTTGATCGACCATTTTTTTAACAGCTTCTTTCTTCACATCAATCATTCTTGTGCGCACCGCGTTGAATGATGGTGGCCGGTACAGAATTCCAGCTGCTGCAGTTTCCTTCACAACGTTTATAAAGGTTGGGTGTCGCGTGATGTTGAATGCAATGTTGGCCTCATAAAGAAATGAAGCCCACATCGTATCTAGCTTATGTCTCATGCCCACTTGTAACGCCTCATCCATACTTCTTTGATGGGAAACTACAGGACGGTTTCCCATTCTCTCAACCGCACTTGAAGTGGAATCCACTGAATCTGGGATAGGAGTTCCCGTACAGCCACCCAACTCCACGTCCTCTGGCTGTTGAAAAAGGGATTCAGCAGCACCAACGGCCGCATCGCCAGTAACTGGCGTTTCAAACATGTCTTCATAGTCCATGACTTTAGGAACCACCCCGTTGCAAGTCCTAAACTTTTCTCATACACTCCTAGGGATTTTTGGACAACGGTCTGATGTTGCCGAGCCACCATAGCCGAAGTGAGTTAATGCCCTCTTTCGGACAAAGACTTTGCTCCACCCACAAAATACACATTTGCGAGGATAGGGCGAATTATCATTTGCTTGTCATGGTACGAGCCAAGGGTCCCAATCCTTTGTAGCTCTACGCGTATCGTTTCCACCTCCTCTTGTTCCCCCACCTCGGCCAACCATGGTGCAAAGCTAAAAGGGATGTCACCCAAAATGACTCGATTCAACGATCCGGTAACGAGGAAAAAGTTATGACAATGCTACTTGCTATGAGTGGTTTTTTAAAACCCTCAAAGCAAGGTTCTTGCCCTCCAATTGTTCTTTTTTCTTCTGCGTCTTCTCTTCTTGAACTTGTAGCTTGTACAATTCCTCTCTACGACTTCTCTCCATGTTGGCATTAATGGTACATAGTGACCAATTATCTTGCAAAGCCATTTTCTTTGTATAACAGGCTAAACGCAAGGCATGCTTTCTACGACCCAATTCACTTTCTTTTTGACCTTCGAATATCAGAGCATCTACTAGCTTCTTCTTTAAGTCCTGTACTTTCAAATTCGATGTCCCATGTTGCCTTTTGAAATCTTCCCAACCATGCATATCAACAACACGGTCAAGAGGGGCYGTGTCCTTCATTTTGCCGAGGTTAATTAACTTCAAACGTGCCTCTTCTAGAGATGCTTTCTCTTGGTCAACCCAATCTGCTTCCATCTTACAATCCTCCATGATTTTAGCAAGTCAATCTTTTGCAAATGGGTTGGCAAAAGAACTAGAAGATCCATCCTTGGAGCCGGAGAAGTTAAGGTAAAACTCTTTCAAGTTCTGCATCTCTTCATATTGCTTTGACAAATGAACTCGTAGTGCCTCAATTTCGTCCTTCAGTGTGGATATATTCTCACAATCGCCTCCCACGGCCCCTTCTTCAAAAGCCTTTAGCTCTTTTTGCTTTGTAGACAATTCTTCAACCAATATCTTCAAATGAATTTTCTGAAATTCTATCATTTCCTGACTATGGATTTCCTCAGGAGCTGCACGTTCAAGGTGTTCTTCGATTCTTCGCATCTCTTCCGAAGAAGGCAACGTCTTCACAGGAGCCACCACCACCTCCTCCATTTTCATTGATGTATCTTCCATCTTCATTGTGGTATTCTCCATCAGATCATCCCTTGGGTCATCTTCGCCACTTGAGCTTTCGTGATTTGACCACACGAACTCGTTGTCAGGCACTCCAGGCTTGATGAAGATCTTTTTCCCTAGCCCGTCCCGTGGATTAGGGGAGGGGCCCGCCCTAGGAATGTCTTTGGTGGACGGAATGGTCGCCATCTTCGATCCTTTGATGGTCCTCCAATCTATCGTTCGTTTGAGGATAACCTCCGCGTACACCATCTCACACACGAACAATGGAACTTCATTCCCAACGTGAATAAGCTACAGCCAACGGGTCTAAAAGGATGCGATGTTGCCTCGTTTGGTGTTTTCCTTTCGGCTTCATCTTCTTCCTAGCGTCCATTGGATTTAAAATGCACAGTGGTATCAAAGGATACCAGAGAATGCCAAGAAATCGCCTCCAAACAATGTCTGGGACACAAACAAAAAAAGAGAGGTGGAGAGGACGAAATTTCCCCTTCACAACTCACACTCCCATCTACCGGGCACGCAGTCAGCCACTTCAAGGCGAGTGACAGACCATGCGCAGAGTTGGAAGTTGGAAATGGCGGTCGTAGAAGGAGGCACGCGAATATTAACCCGAAGTCGCCCTGGGGCGCGTGCGGGTCCATACCAGGGCGACAGCGGGTCAGGGCAGGCGGATCGCGGCTTGGGCGACCGTGCGTGAGGTGACAGCGGGTCCTTCCTCACTATTCTGAGGGCTGGGGCGACCGCGGGTCCTTCAACGAGTTTGAATTTCCTACCACTAGGCTGGGACAATAGCGCGTAGGGCGACCTCTGGTCCTTCAAGGAGTTTGAATTTCCCACCACTGGGCTGGGACAACAGCGCATAGGGCAACCTCTGGTCCTTCAAGGAGTTTGAATTTCCCACCACTGGACTGGGGCGACCGCACGTAGGGTGACCGCGGGTCCTTCAACAAGTTTGAATTTCCCACCACTGGGCTAGGGCGACCGCGCGTAGGGTGACAGCGAGTCCTTCTTCAAGTTCAAATTTCCCACTATGTGGTCTCTGGCGACTACAGGTGGGGCGACCGCATGTCCTGGAGTGTAGGACCATAAATGTCCAAGGCCTTTTGGGAGCTCCTATTAATTTGCTCAACATTAAACAAATAAGCTAACTTGTTTTTTTGTATTTTTAACAAATGGAATGAGCCATTGCATTAAAAGAAGAAACCACTGTACTAGACAGCCAAGCCAGAACGGCTGGACAATGAAGAGATAAGAGTAGGGAACAAACGGACCRCTATTGAAAAGAGCAAARAGAGGGGCCTTCTAGATTCCAAAGAATCRAAGGGCCGAYCCTCTGAGTCACAACAGGGGAAGCCATCCAAATACTATCAAATTTCTCTCAAATGGTAGAAGCCAACATTTTGATAACCTTTATTATTTTTTTTCAAATGTAAACCTATAAATTCAAAGAACAATGAAACCTCTCATAATGCAAATTGAAACTTGAAAAAGTGACTTGAAGTCTTTTGATCTTATTTTCACATATCAAATCTAAATAGTTGGTCACAAAATGAATATGAGGTTAAAGGCCTAACATCCATAACTCCAAACAATTTATCAGTGTCCAAAATGTACCCTATATTATTTTTAAATGAATTTCTTTCTTGATTCTTTCTCCAAGATAAACACCAAATTTTGGTACCTAGGGCATTTAGGGGTTAACCYTTATAGGACATTGTAAGCCCAATGGGCATTCTTAAACTCAAACTTATGTTTTACATATTTCTCATGGTTTATTATGCTTTGAAGTTGAACTAAGAAAATGTAGCTCGAATTATCTACTTTTGATTTCATTGTAATCTTCTCCGAAATTGATTAAATTGTAAATATTGTGACATTTTGAAGATAGTGTCTACAAACCCAAAATACACAACTGTGGACTTTTTTTTTTAAAATTTCTTTAATTTTGTGTGATCTCAAAGAATACACCAATTACACCATGATGTTTGGCAATATTATTTCCATTTTTAGTAAAAAMTTTATATTCTGTTTAGCATTTTGGTAATTACTATGATTATTACAAAGAAATCTCCAAGGAAAATCATATGAAATTCCAACTAATGTCTTTAATTAGGAAAAAATGTGATTACATTATGAACATATATTGCTCCATGTGAAGAATATGAAATATTTTAAATGTACATTCTAATGWAGAATTCCACTTCAGTTTCACCAAGCCTGGACCTAAAATTTCCTTATACAGTTAATGAAGATATTAAACCATGAGTGGCCAACCAACGGTGCTAGATTGTGCGCATGTGAGCGCGAGCCTGTGAGCGTTGAGCAGGAAGTTTGTGAGCGTGGAGTTTTGAAATTGTACAAAACTCAGTAATATTTCAAAAAATTGAATTTTTTTAATAATTATTATGAAACTTACTATTTTTAGTAAATTTTAGTACACAAGGACCGTGGACCTATGACCGAGTGCGTGGACAGAGCAGGACTACTACAAGGCGTTAGATTTAAAGTAGATGGTGTCATGTTGGCACCCTTGGAGACTCTACTAGGAAGGGCTGGTTGGTTTGGAGACTCTCCCTTGGACTCACTCGAGAGATCTATTAATGACATGGTCATTTGGTTCCTGCTTTACGTTGACAAACGGAAGAGGAGTGACAACATTTGTAACATGCTCCCATTCTAAAGTGTTCCGGTTGTGACGATGGGAAGGAGGCATGTCCACTGTAGAGTGCTCGGAATGCCAAGGTAAGATCTGAGTGGAATCTGTATTCATCACAGACGATAAACCATAAGCTTGATAGCACCCTCGACGAAGATGCCAGACATGATTGTCATCAACTACCATTCTTTGCACATGGATCGACTCTCTCAAAATGCTAGACTCAGACAGTACCTCCTCTTCAACATAGATACTAGACAGGGCAAACCCAAAACGTACATGAAGAAGGTGAACAGACACCACGACAAAATCTTCATCTCCTAGAGGGAGTATGAGAGGAACCTCGTGGCCATCCGCTCTGAGGGAGGCCATGTTTAAGAAATCAAAGAGGAACATCGACAATGACAATATGACCTAAACTTCTGCAGCGCTCAAGGAAGGTTGAATCTAGAGCCTCTCCCAGACGGATATGATAATCAAGAATTTCCAGTGTCAGTATCTGCAATTAATATGCATTAATGTAATAGAAACCGTATACAGTGTACTTGGAAGCGCCGACGATACAAACGGCTCCGTTTGTAATTAAAGAAATGCGCTCACCTATCCATTTAATAAGATTAACACCAAAGCCAAATGAAATGCACTTTATTAAGGACAGTAGTTTCATTATGGCGCCATATGATCATGAAGTAATTTTAGAACTTTTCTGTAACCAAGTTTCTGTTATTACGTAAAGGAGATCATTCATGTCAGAAATTAAGCAGCGCCAACTATGGAATCTCAACTTAAAGTGCCACCAGTCACCAACAAAATTATGGGCACACGCCAATGAAAATGGAGTACTATATTCTGGTAATGAGCGGTTTCAAAGATCATAATAGACAATCCTGCGGTACTTTAGAATATCAATTACAGTAATTCAAACGACTAGTAGGTTCTAATCATGTACGCATGAGACAAATTGGAATATTAGAAGTTCTCAAACCAGCTTAGCAGAGGCAGTGAAAATAGCATCATTGGTTACAATGATGTAGAATGCATAGATGGTTCTACTTGAATATAATACCCCACTTCCCACTAATAATCAACAATATGGTCGACTGTATATATTGTTAGTCATATGCTTACGCCAGATAGCACACGCGATGGAATTGTGCATGGATATAGAAAAAGGAGGAAGAGAAGAAAACTTTTATTTTCTTCTAGGAGGGAATTCCAAAGATCAAGAAATAGAAGTAAGAAGTTCGCATTACTGTCTGAGTCCGAGTCTTGCACAGGAACTCCAGCTGCTCGAATGCAAGAAGATGACTTCCACGGAGATCTCATTCCTGAGAGTCAACATATTGTAACCATCCTCCAAAAGGGGCCGCAGAGGAACAGCATAGGCCACGGGCGATTGCGTAATCTCGTAAGTAAATCTATTCTCCCTTCAGAGATGCTATATCCTTGCAATACTGTATATTGTCAATACCATTATTATACCTACTGATGTATTTGGATATGGCAGAACGTACTTTAATAATTTAGGTAGCCATTCTCAAAGTAAAGAAGTTCCAAACACAATCTCACAGCCACATTAGCTATGAAATTCTGATAGATCACTCGTCCCAAAACACGAAGACTACTGGTCAGACAGTAAGCTTTGTAGAATCTAAGACATTGAGAGGTGCATCAATCCTTGAGGAAGTTCCTAAGAGGTTAGGGTTCTAAGCTATCCTTCATTGAAGGACAGATTCCTTAATCACAAATCGCTGAGGTTGTATTTCTTGTCAACACGGAGACCGAAATGGCGAAAAGACGCACCACTAGAAGCGCGGTCACAGATGTACACAGAAGTGAAGACCAAGACATGAACAGCATCGATGAGGAAGAAGGGCCTCCTCACGCAAACACGACGAATGCACGGCCAACAGCGGTCACTGAGGAAGACGGGCCGCATCAGGTGATCACGATGCTTGAACCACCAATTGCGGGTTCTGAGGAAGAGAGGCCGCAGCAAGTGAACACAATGCATGATCCAGCAGCTGCGGGCTCTGAGGTAATCGCCATTCCACCATCACTAATTCGCGGGAGACTAAGGGCGCCACTTTTTATTTTTGCTTCATTGTTTTTCTTCACCTCTCCCCCCCAACGGCCTGTCCATCGGCGCCGAGGGCAAGGTCAGCCCGCCGGGGATCTGATCTGGGGAGCGACGCAATGCAGGTAAGGGCGCAAGTTTTTTATTTTTGCTTTGTGGTTTCGATCAACTCTCCCCCCCAGGACCTGTCCATCGGCGCCGAGGGGAGAATCAGCCCGCCGGGGGTCAGATCCGGGGAGTGCTGCAATGCAGGTAAGGGCGCAAGTTTTTTATTTGCCGAGGGGAGAATCAGCCCGCCGGGGGTCAGATCCGGGGAGTGCTGCAATGCAGGTAAGGGCGCAAGTTTTTTATTTTTGCTTTGTGGTTTCGAACAATTCTCCCCCCCCCCGGACCTGTCCATTGGCGTTGAGGGGAGGGTCAGCCCGCCAGGGGGCAGATCCGGGGAGCGCTGCAATGTAGGTAAGGGCGCAAGTTTTTCCTTTTTGCTTCGTGGTTTCGATCAACTCTCCCCCCCCAGGGCCTTTCCATCGGCGCCGAGGAGAGGGTCAGCTCGCCGGGGGTCTGATCGGGGGGAGCTAAACCTCCTATTGTGCTTTTGTCTTTTTGATGACCTTTTCCGTTGTCCTTTCTTCTTCAGGTGCAAGTTGGTGCAGCGGTTCCATTTTTGCAGTCTGCAATGGAGAATATCACACCTGCTGTCAATGACAATGTGATCATGAATATTGACCAAACCATGGGGGAGGCTCAAGAGGAATTCAAATCCGAGGATGCCTACAGGAGGTCACAGAAGGTGAATTCCGTGGCCTCCATTGCCGACTTGCACCTGAAACCTATATCCATATCTCGGCTGCGGGTTCCGTTATGTTGCCTTGCCCAGATGCCCATGGTTAGACCCGCACTCCAGAGTGATCTCACGAAATTGGAGCAGGAGTTCGTTCATGGGTACAGAGATGGATCAAATGTTTTCTATGTGTCACTCTCTAATGAGCAGGGGGAGACTGAGATGGTAACTGATGCGGATAGAGAGGCTTGGGGGCCGATGTGGAATGAAGAGAATGACATCTTCAATGCCATTCTTGACGCCACACCAGGTTTGCAGAACTTCAAGGGGTCTAAATTTTTTGTTTGTGATGGAAACCATAGACTTCTGGCATGGACCTCTTACATCAGTAAACACCACCACCGTGACATTGGCATATATCAGTGGACTCGATCATTCTTGACACTAAGGGGAGGATAGGTGATGTCATGCATGCTATGCACGACATCAATAAGTAAGTGCTCACATTTACGCATTTTTTCATTTTTGGTTTATCATGTGAGCATTGAAGAAGATATTGACTTTTTTGTTTTTTGATTCAGGCATACGGAAAGTTCGTTCATCAAGACCAGTCTTGTTCATACGCTTTATCGTGTTCAAAAATATGGCATGCTTCCGCTTGAGAAGTTCTCTGAGCATTTGAGTGAGTCCGAGATGACTCAGTGCCAGCAGAATCTACGGAAAAGTTGGTACTCCATGTCCATTGAGGTGTTCACTTCATTCATCTATCGGGTAACGATTCTCACACGTGTGCATATTCCTTGTATATTTGAGTTGTGTAGAGGCATCAATCCTTCCAATGTTTGACTGATGTCCATGTTATTTTGCAGTATGAGATAGCAGCGGCTACTGATATAGCAGTTAGGTTGTATAGGGAAGAGACACCTGAGGATCTGCAGACAGAGGCGGGTGTCTTGGCTGCCATGAGGTTAGGTACAAAAGAGAAGACAACAAGGTTAGTGCAGAAGTTGGGAAAGCTGACTGCTGTGGCCAATCCCAATCTGGGAAATGAGTGGCTCCAAGAGGTATGATAACATCTCTTTTGACCTCTCCTTCTTGTCTTCTTCTTGTTTCATTTAGTTAATCTAACTTCAAGTGATTCGTGCTTTCAGATCGAGCGTCATTGGAGCTCCAACATCACTCCAAAAATGACTCTCGAGAAGTTGCGGTTGATTGCAATATGCAACGTGAGCAAGGAGCATAAGGTTAAGTGGCTTACATGGTGGAACTTCTCAGTTCAAACGAGGGAGGCAAGACGGTTCCCATTGAAGCCAACTGGAGAGATAGAACTGAAGTCTTTCCTAGCTAAGGCGTGCTGGTATTCAGGGGTAAGTGTTCTTCTTTCATTTCATTCATGTTTTATTCCTCTTGGTTTCTGGATGTGATCTATTCCACGATGACATTAGATGGTTAGTGCAATTCGGATTGCAATGTAATCTATTAGTACATACATCACGACTTTTAATGGCCTTGCAGATACAAGACACGGGAGCAGAAATGTTTGATGACATTGTGAAGAAAGACCAGCTGAAGTTAGCTATGGACTCTCCCCAGGAGCCCGAGAATTTTCCAGATTATGTTGAGGACTGGAGAATTTGAGTGTGGGACCATGCTTTCTTGCCCCAATTCCGGAGACACGATGTCTTCAAAAAGTCAGATGACTTCAAGAAACACAAGGGCACTGATCTAGTTGTCAAACGGGTGATCTACCGGTAAGAATTGGATACCTTAATGCCATTGTGATATGCTTAATTAAGTTTGTTTATTGCCGCTGCTGGATCATTTTCTGTATTCTGAAAAACGTGGTCTGTATAGGTATTTCATGTATGAGCTCTTGTCTAAGGGGGCAATTGAGAAGCGCGATCTACCTAAATTTTTGCAAACGTGGTTGGATGATTCATCTGAGCATTGCATGTTCTTGGGGGCGCAATCGAAATGGTGGGGACGAGTTTGCATTTGAAAACCAGTGCGTGGTATTTGGATTGTCCGCCGGAATTCACGCCCTTGCCTGAGGACCATTTGAAGCGGTCGATCAATACTCATGTTGTGGTTGAGGATGTGGACGAGTTTGCCGGTCTTGATGAGGATGCCAAGGCGAAGGCAATCAAGAGGAGAGACGACATCAACAAAAAGATTGCAGCAAGAACTCCGAGGGGGTGGACAAGGCAAAGGAAAGAGCCACAAAGAAGATAAAGAAGCTTTCTGAGTCTGAGCAAGTACTAGCAGCGGAGAAGGACAAGGGGAAGGGGAAGAATACCCGAGAGGATGGCTTACGTTCATCCACCAAAGACGAGAGCTCCCAGCATCAGCGCTCAAATTCACGTGGCACCAAGCGTGATTCAGAGTATGCTTCACTCAGCAATGACGAGATGCAGCATGGTCCATCCGCTGTGGAGTACTTGCAGGATTCAGAGATTTCGATTGACGAGCTGGTTCTGAATTACTCTCTTAYTGATGTCTTGGCCGATCCTCTTCCCCAAGTATACCACGACATTGTCAGTTTTGTTGACAAGGTTCGCATTTTCACTTTCTTCCATTTGTCACTTTGGTTTTTGCTCTTTAACAATATCGGTCTGTTTCCTAACTGATTCGATGATTTTGCAGCACAAAGGAGAGAAGGAGCGTTTCTTCCGTGGTGTTCGGAGTGATAAAGCCCGAGTGGACCTTGTCATTGCGGACATGGGAGGGTGTTGAGGTTTAGGTTTAGTGTTTAGGAATTGAGTTTAGGGTCCAAATAATAAACTAGCCCCTATTATAAATGGAAAGGGAGGGATTCTACCTTCTCTAATGTTATAAATGACATTGAATTAATTAGTAATGCAAGACCCAACAAAAATTGAGGAATAAGGGCCTCCGGATATTTCTCAAATTTAGAGATCGACATTGAATTGGGATGGTTGTAATTGCTCATGCAAGTTTAATGGACAGGGTGGAACTAAACTTCTCCAATCTTTTGAATGATATGTACTTGGGATGGAAGCTCCCAAAAAAATGGGGAGGAATGTCGTCCCCCTTTTTGAACTTTATGAATGACTATGAGTTAGAGTTAAAGCTAAATGCTAAGCCCAAGGCCTACAGAAGGAGGATGAAGGGCATCCCCTTTCCCAAATTTCAAGAAAGACAATAAATTGAGATGAAAGTAAAAGGCWACGGCATTAAAAATAAAGATGGACAATGCTGGTAATTATGTAAAAAAACCATGAATCGCAGAAATTAACAATTGGTGGTGGATCTAGGTCTCTAGGATTATTAGTTCTTGCAATAGGAATTATGAATGGAAAGGGGGCTCCTGGTGGTAAAGAATTTAGGCAATTCCAATATAAAAATAAATCCATTACTACAGTAAAACAAAAAGAACTTGCTCATTGCTAAGCCTAGTTCCCCAAAACAGATCCTAATAATGATAAGAGCCTTCCCTTCTTAAATTCAGTGGATGATATTGAATTTAGATGGAAGGTCATTGGCTCATTGCTAATCCAAGCCCCCCCCTAAAAAAAGAATGGAGCCACAACCTCCCCTTTCTTAACCCCTAAAGTCCAGAAGCCTTCTTTCCATCCAAAATCTCTCAAAACTGCCATTTATATTTGGAAGAGCCTAAAAATTTAGAATTTCTTGTTTTGGCATTATCTAACAAYAGAATCTTGTAATAGACTAGTATCAAAATGCTTGGTAGAAAACAAAACCGTTAATAGCTGTAAGATGGAACTGAAACACAATAATCCAAATTCTGAGATAGTTCTAACAAACAAACCTAACTTTAACAAAGAATTTTCTGGAAAAAATTATGAAAATTGCATTTGGAAATGAATCCTATTACTTATTTTGTCACAAACATGCTTAGATGGTTTGAGAAAGGTAATTATCCATATCCTTTTCATCACAAATCCAAATGGCATGAATCAAAGCTTCAAATGTAAAAAAAAATATAATCTTTAAAAARAACAATTATAAATTTAGGGTTGCAAATACCTTTCAATGTGCATCTATAATTATTATGGATTTAGTATTGCTTCACTGTAATTTAGATGTTGCAATCAATGACAACTTCTAGGAATTGATTGTTGATGTGGAAAAAATCTCTTAAATCATACAAAATACAATTGGCTGACCACGTCACTGTCGCATTTGCTTTGCTTGTAAGGCGACCGCGTGTGGGGCGACCGCGGGTAGGTTCATCGCGCGAGAAAATGACAATTCGTGAAAAAACTAGGAGTTGGGCGAACGTGGCTGCAGGGCGACAACGTGTGGGGCGACTGCGTGTAGGGCGACCGCGTTTAAAAATGACAAATTCGTGAAATGACGGTATTGGGCGACCGCGGCTTAGGGGCGACAGCGGCTTCAGGGCGATTGCGTGTGCAGGAATTTGTGGTCCTGAATTTCTGGGCCCGCTATCGCCCCACACGTGGTCCCCTTCAGGCGCGATCGCCCCTTAGATGCGGTCACCCTAAGCCGTTGTCGCCTCCTGCGGTCCCGACTACCCGCAGTCGCCCCTAAGCCGCAGTCGCCCCACATGAGCCGCACGCGCCCCCCGCGACAATAGGTACTTAAGCGGTCGCCTTGGACCCGCATGCGCCATTCTACCCCTTTCCTTGCGCATTGTCTTTCACCCACCTCGTAGTGGCTGAATGCGTGCTTGTGGGTGAGGGGGTCTTTACTCGATTAAGGGGGGTCCTTTTTGCGGTTTTCTTCTACGACATTCTAGAGAGCAAGAGGGACGCTTTCAAACAAGTATATTTCCAATCCAATGGAAGGTAGCAGCACGAGGAGGATATCCATTTGGRATATGGAAGATCCATTACAGTTTCAAATGCCTAATCCAGTAGAAGGTACTACCTCCGAGAGGAGGAGATTTCTTTGGGATTTGGATGATCCAAAGCACTTTGAAGTGCCTATATTTACAAGTGAAACAACAAGGAGTGTAGCTCGGCAAAAGAAAAAGAAGTGTAAGTCAGCTCATGAGAAGGATCCAACATATCCTCCTTCAAATTATACAAGGTATGCATATGATGTGTGCCTTCAATGGTATGCTGGAAAAAGTGTAGCATTTTTGGAGGCCAGCTATTTGAGGGACCCTGGGACAGGCAATGAAAATTTGGGGAGTRATTTGGAGGCTCGAATTTTGAGCAAGTGCTATGAATCCGACGACTTCAAAGACGTGGACTTAATTTACCATTCGAGGTTTAAGGACTGGATGTCTGACGCTATTCAGACAGTAACTTTTAACACTAAAAAATTAATGGAAGAGCTTCGTCCACAAGTGCCAGGACAAGTGGAAGATGGGGAAACAAAAGAATTCCGGACCAAGATGGAGTGGTGGCATACTGCAGCAAAGAAATTGTCAAAGCAAGGAGCAAGGGGTTTCAAGTGGAGAAACGAAGCTGTGAAGGCTGCATTTGCGAAGGATGGTGGAGTGAGTCTCATATGGATCCCACCCTCAACAAAGGTGGAGGCCCTTAGTGGATTCGTTCGTGAAGGTGGGCATGGAAAGGTGCGCAAGGTTTGCATTACAAGTCTAGATACCGTCCCACCATACATTGCTCTAGCAGGAAAAATGCCAAAAACGAAGGACTTGCATGATCAAAGGGTGGAACGGTCTGTAGAGGCACTAGTGTGCCCCTTAAATCATGCGGGCCTAATCAAGTTTTTTGCCATTAACTTTGAAACAATGGAAGCATATACATTGTGGTGGAATGGAGGTCATTTGGGTGAGTTGCTAGATTTGAATAAGAAGGTGTCACCAACGTGTGAATGGCACAAAATGCATCTCATCAGGGAACTTCTTGAGGAAAAACAAAAGGAAGTTAGCCTTTTTTGGCGGCACAAGGCGAAGTTGGCGTGGACTCTAGTGTATGTGACTCATCTGCTAYACCAGTCATCAGTGTTACACAATGATTTGTCTCCAAGGAATATATTGTTGCACTATCCCGATTATTCGAACGAGATAATCAATATTGGAATTTGTGATTTCGGAATTACAAGTCGTGTTAATGAAAAAGCCCCATCGCACTATGGATATCCTTCGATCAATGAGACGAAGAAGCAACAAAAGGGACGTTGGTGGGTGGCTCCAGAGTTGTTTTATATGTACGGGCCTCCTAATTCTGATACAAGCATAYCAATTATGCAATCAAGGCATATATATACAAAGCAGTTGAATTTTTTTTTTTAAGGGTTTATGGGAAGTTGTTGAGCACATTGTGAGGCTCTCATTTTGTAATAGAGTATATGAATATATGAAAGCATTTTCTACCACAGAAAGCAATGTGTATTGACCATCACATTCCACATATAGAATCTTAAAWTAGAATTTTTGTTGCCTAATTTTCAAGCAAGCCAAAAAAACGCGTTGAAATGATGGTCGTGAGGCCTTGTCATATTCAATAGCAAGACAATGAGCCAATGACCGAAATTCCATGCTAGTTAAGTGTAAGATCTTATGGTTGGAAGTCCAAATACAATATGGAGTAGTTATCAGATTTTTTTTTACTATCTACAATAGAAGTGGTCGTTTTGAGCGTTCATTGTTGGAAAAAACGTCTTGGTCCTTTAGGGGTTAATAATTGTACAACATGGGGATTGAATATTTGAATCTATAGTCCATTTATTGAAATTCAATCTTTGAAGTCACTTAGTAAATTAAAATACTATTTATAAATATCTATTTAACATTTTACTTTAAAAGAAAAAAAAACATTACTAATGTAAAATGTTATACCAACATAGAATTCAATGTGAAGGATTTACTAATAAATTCCGATTTTAGTTTGGCTAAACAATGTTGCCACTACAATGAAAGGTAAAATAGTAGTCATAATACAAGATTCACTTAGTAAATTGAAATAATTATTTAGAAAAATCTATGTAATAAAGGTTTGATTAATGACTCTTTCACTAATTGTACTTTTTCTTTGGGGTAGATAGTGAGAATGCACCCAACTCAATTAAGTAAATTAAATTTCATCAAATTTCATATAGGGGGGTACACATGGCATGTCTCCACAAGCCCAAAAATTTAAAATCTTTCATCTCCTTTCCCCCACCCTCCTTCCCCCTTTTGTAATTTTCAGAAACAAATTTAATTGACAAACAATATGGGACAATTCATCGCATATCTCGTATCCATATCGAATACTGTATCCATATCTATACTTGTACCCAATATTCAGTACGTATTTATGTAAAGTATAGTATCTATATTTAGTATTCATTTTCTATCCGGACCCATATTCCTATTTGGACGGCTCAAATTAAATCTGACAAGATCAACGGCTTGTGATTTTTTGAGAAATCCACGATGATTTCAAGGGTAAGCATTTATTTTAAAACAATKAATGTCTTATAAATTTTTGGAGAGGGCGGGGGGTATTTAATTGACTAGGGGTGTATTTTCTCTTTTAGGTAGATAGTGACACCTTTACATGATTGAATTATGTGTGGAGTAAATTTGTTCATACGTAATTTGTTATATTCCAAAAAAAAATGTTGAATAGATGTTATTGGATGATTTGTATAGTAAAATTTAAAATATTCATTAGCAATATTTTTCAAACACTTATCATATACCGTAATGTAAAATACACAAAACAATATACCAAAAGTGAAATTTCCGTTATTCACATTCAAATTCTGTGTATTGATCAAGATTGCATGAAACAATAAATTTAATAGGTTGATTTTGAAAATGAATCCTAVCAAAGTTCAATTTTGAAAATTATTCGTGTAAGTATTAATTGTGGGTTGCACCATTTTCTAGAGGGGGCTCTATAGTTATTGTAAAGAAATGTAAGGTTAATGAATAAAATATCATGAGTGCCAAACATAATCACTTGTTATGTCATGTCACCTCAAARTGATTTGGTACACAATTTCTTTAAAATCCAACAGTTAACCCCTAAAGGACCGAGTCCTTTTGTTTGCCAGAAAACACTCAGAACTGCCATTTCTATAGCAAAAAAATAAAAATAAAAATAAAAWTCTTTTCACATCTGATTGTAGGATCTTACACCTAATTGGTATGAGAATGTGTGGCAAAAATTTCATAATTTTGGATTCCAATGAGTGCTTTTGGATTTTTTAAAACAAATTATTCAGACGTCACCGAAGAGAAATAATAGTCCTAAACCGAAGCCCAGCGGTCGCCCTAGCTAGTATCGCCCCACCCGTAGTCGCCCCACCCGCAGTCACCTGAGGCGCAGTCGCCCACCTGTGGTCCCATATCGTATGGGACCCGCGGTCACCCATACGCACTCGCCCCACACGCAGTCACCCATACGCACTCGCCCCACGCGCAGTCGCCCCACCCGCAGTCACCTGAGGCGCGGTCGCCACTCGTGGTCCCATACTGTATGGGACCCGCGGTCGCCCATACGCGCAGTCGCCCACTCGTGGTCTGGGCCATGTAGTAGCCCTGTCCCTGTGTATCCGCAGTCGCCCCTCACAAGCACGCGCCCCAGGYGACTTCGGCTACTTATGCAGTCGCCCTCACCCGCAGTTGCCACTTCTCCTCTTGCTCTGCGCACTGTCTGTCACCTGCGTGGAAGTGGCTGACTACGTGCCCGTGAGCAAGGGGTTTCCATTTTCATGGTGAGATTTTGTTCCTTCCAGACTTGGGCCCTGTACTCGCACTAGAAGCAATTCAGTGTGGGTGCCCTTTTTTGTTAGATTAAAAAAGAAACGCACTTGTAAATGTAAATGTTTTTATAAATGTGAACTTCACCCATTCTAGGGTTTCGTGCCTGTATAGTACAAGATTAGTCTTAGAACAATAGGTGAAGTACATACACTAGCCTATTACTTACAAAGCGATCGTTATGGAGGGTGAGCTTCCACCAACCCTGTTTGCTACCAAACAACCATTGAGTCAACTACAGAAGAAGGCAATTTGGGACAAGGATCGTAGGAGGAAGGGGAAAGGTCACAAAAAGAGAGTGCTGCTCCTTGTGCATCCTAAAATCAAAGCTTTTTGGGGGTGGAGAATGGAACCTGAGCCTTGGACTTACGAGATGGTTAATAAATATGTGGATTGGTGCCACATCAATAAATTGTTTCCGTACTGGCGTCACAAGATTCACTTGGCGCAAAACAAGGCAAATCTTGGATACTGCAAGAGTGAGTCCTTCACTGGAAGATGCTTGAATGTATGGATTAGGTTGTATGGAGAACCCATGCCTTACCGAAACGACAATTTCTGTTTCTTCTTTGTTCAAATGGTGTATGCTGAATGTATTTTGAAGAAAAAGGTGGATTGGACAACCTTGAAGGAGCTCCTCGTTGGAGACCATCCAGAAGAAGCATCCATTATGGTAGAAGATGCACCAATTGATGTGAAGAAGATGTTGTTACCAGTGAAGCCGGGGAAGTTAGCCCTTCTTGATGAAGAGGTGGTGTGGTCGCCTAATTCTAGTTCAGATGACCACACCCATGAATATGATGGGTATTATTTCCAAAGCGACGACAAGGATGTCGACATGGACGATCAGAAGAAGGCATTGGAGGTGCAACTTGCCAGGAAGGGTAAAAGAAAATTTGAGGAGCTAGAGATTCCATCAAACGTTCAGGAACATCTTATGCAAGAGAAAGAGGAGCCTATGGAAGTGGACAACATTTTTGGTTGAAGGCCACCAACTTGGAAGCGACCCTGATGTGGACGATTATGCAAATGCCTTGATTGCTAAAATAGAGACTGCATGTGTAGCTTTGGAGAAAGCAAGAGAAGAGGTGAAAGAATAGCAAAAATTCAAAGACATGATACGTTCCGAATCTTCGATTGCGGCTGTTGTACACAGGTTGAAGGAAGAGTTGAAGGCGGTAAATAACGCCATCTTTGAAAATGACGAGAGTTTAGTTGCTTTGAGAAAAAGCAAAGATAATTACTATAAGAAGAAACAAGAGAAYCGTGTGCACCTAATGGACGAGTGTGCTATACTTCAGCAGAAATTAAGACTCTTGGAACAAGAACGTTGGTGGGTGCAGAATGAGAGGAGACTCCTCAATCTCCAAATAGATGAGGAAGAAAAGAAGAACTATGTTGAAGCTCTACAATGTGTCTCACAGCTGGACATTTTGTCCAAAGCTCCTGGATATGGTAGCACAGAAGAAGACGTGTCAACACTCTGGAAGCTTGTGAAGCTACACGAGAAGAAGTTTCTAGACTTACAAAAAGAATTAGAAGTAGTGAATTCACAATATGCATTTGAGGGCGCATTGTGACGGTGGAGCTTACGTACTGCAGCTAAAAGCCTGAAACGTGTAGACCTTGAGAGAATAGGGCCAAAGCCTAAAGAAAGCRATTTTTATAGTACTACATTGTGAAATATAGTAGTGTAGGAGCTTAATGCGGATTTTGCATTTTGGGCAAATGGGCCCTTTTTWGGGATGTCACTTCTTCTCAGTACATTTGTACATATGAAATACAATATTTTGTCTTTCACAATTTGATATGTGCATAAATTTTTCTAAGGATGTGATTGGATACCAAGATAGTTTAGGACATAAGCACTTCAAAAAATGCATGAAATTTGGTTTACAAATTACAAATTACAATAGGAGTTTCAAATAAAATGTTCCTAATAAAACAAATATACTTTTGTAATTCAATAATAAACTATGAAGGACAGAAGGGAGAAGGAGCGTAATTTGTTTTTTTGTAGTAACTAGTAAGTCATCCAAGGTGAAAGCAATTACAACTTAAGAATTGCCGCAAGAATATTGTATGATGGTTAACATGCCACTCATCCTAATGTTGGAAACAAGGCTTGTTCTTTTTCACTCCACCCCATGTTGGCTGAGCTAGAAGTTTTAAATTTGTTTTAAATTTCAATGAGTGAAACAATAATGTCCATGGGCCACGGCARGTACTTTTACAAATTACAAAACAATAGTACGTTTATTCCCATTTTGATATCATTGATTTGTCTTCTTCCAAGACCCTAAAGAATTCGTTTATAGAACCCCTTCCCGTTCAAGCAACCCTGGATGGAACRCTTGGCATTTTTTTATAGGCTTCTATGGTATCCTATTTCGTAATGGATTTTTCAAATTTTTTTTAAGACTTTAAATAATATTTGCTTCCTGAGTATATCCAAAAAWTTTCAATCAGTACACTTTAGCAGAAGTTGTGCACTTATGCCTGCCTATCTCTAGAATAAATCAACAAGGGCAACCAAAATTGTCCTAGAGAAAATCACATGAATTTGAATTAATTTGGTGTTTTCTTTTCCCACAAAGATTAGATTTTTGTGAACATGTAAGGCTTTGATTTTTGTATATGGAAGAGTGATGTGAAAAATATGGAATATGGAAAATCTTCTCATGCTTTATAATTTATAAGCAATGAACAATTTTATTGGCAAAAGATAATCACCCAATTCTATGATTATTACAAAACCATAGACTTCTTTCTGAAAAAATGACCATGCATATCTTCATTACAATTTACAAAGTTTGCTCATTAGAGAATAAATGGTGACTTTTTGTTTTTCTTTAAAGTTTAAACAATTCAATATTATTTTAGTAAGAGTCCTTATATGGTTATACCCGCTCTCTTAATTAATTAGCCATAAATTGTTTATGGAGTTCAGGAAAATATGAGCACTGTTTCATTTGGCTTAGAATGACAAATGACTCTTTATTAGAAATATAAAAATCAGAGTATCTATTTCATTTCAATGTGACATGTTTTTGAGTTTAGGCTTTTATATGAGAGGTCTTGCACCATTGCTTTCTCGCATTATTGGACTGAACCCTTTTTTGAAAATAATGAGGATATCTAGTTACTAACATTTTTAGTTTCCTACGGTTTAGTATTCTATTGAAGAGAATAAAAGCACCCGTTCATTTGGAGACTAACTATGAAAAAAATCACCAAATATGTACACCTCAGAATGTAAGACAAAAAATAAGCATTCTTTTCCTAGGATGGATAATTACATGTTTTCTTCTATGGTAATTGGTTTATTACTACATGGCTACACCTACTTTTGGATGTCTAAGAATATAAAAATAAGCGAAAGCATTTGTCTACAAAAGGACAAATTGATAATGAAGATTTTCTTTTATAAAAATGATGAATTGATGACACATACTTTTTCTATATTCTTTTGTTAAAATATTAATGGAAAAAGCTCGTAATCCACAATTTTTTTTTATTGTTTGTGCTTAAGTATTTCCTTCATAAGAAAAAAAACAAGCGGTCTTTGTAAGTAGGACTTTGTGATCRAAGCATATTTCCTCTTCAAGAGTTCAACCGTACAAATAGACTTTTTTTTCCAAAACATACAATTAAATGCTACTTTCATCATTGATCCAAAAACAAAGGAAATTTTGTTATAAGATATGAGAATAAGAAGACCTTTTCTCCAAAACATTAGCGAAAAATATTTATCAATAGAAATCATGTCAATCATTTTTTGCCCAAGTACTGACAAAAAAAATTTCTCACAAAAACATAAAGCCATAAAAGTAGTATGTATTAAAAATGAAAGCAATACAAAATTGTTATAAATAAACAATCCATAAACCCGAGTTGCTGGAATCTAAGACAAGGAATAGCATTGTATAATGCAAGTATGGGTATAAATTAGCCTACAATAGGAGCCTTTGTAAACATAATTATAGTATAGTATTACGAGATGTGATGTTGAAGACATGAAAGCCGGAAATGGAACTGTTGTTTAGAAATTCAATTCTAAACATTCGAATCTCCTTGGGCACCGCTTGATTTGCCACACTTGTGCATGGATGAATCTCCAACCGTAATCTTGCGTTTGGCACGAGTGCRCGAAGCTGGTCCATTTGCATTCAGAATGGATTCCAAAACGTTGGAATTCTTCAAGGCTTCGAGGGTCTTCATGGTCTGCGGCGAGTGTTGCTCCAACAAATAGTCCARTGTTTGAGTCATGTAGTATGGCCCGTATGTGGAGTCGAGCAATGCCATATTAGTCAGCTCTGCTTCAGAGGTATTCATAGTCTAGTCCTTCACTCTTTTCCCATCGAAATTCCAACGCTGACATTCCGGATGCTGGTCCCACTTGAAGGTTTGGGATTTCTTATCAAAGTATCTACCAAGGCATTGGAAAAAAAAAGGCCCTCTTCCCTTCATTGTGTACGCCTTTTCCCATGAGTTTAGATGCAACGTGAACGATTTCAACCGGGTCGGTTTCCCAATTTAATTGGGAGCTAGGAGTTCCCCTATCTTGATCATGTTGGCCTTATCGCCAGCTCCAAAGCAAGTCCCGACCCCATAATCTCGTCTCTGCCATTGTATCAGCACTGTGTTCCCATGAGGGTGGCATGTATGTCATCAAATTGAACATGGCATATAAACGCTCATGAAATGGGGCTGAACAAATCACGCAACGTTGCCGAATTAGACATTGCGTAATCARACACTGAGGWTGGTATAMGTGTACGCATGATCCAAGTGCCCACCYTCCTTYTGGGCCGAATTCTTCAAGRCATATTGGACATTTCGTATGGTCCAAAACAAATGTTGCAGGCTTCGGCCATAGAAGTTGTCGTTGTTTTTCATCGACGTGGCAGGACATTTGTTTTTTGTGGTCCCAACCAATCTGTGCCCAATCAATTCCTCCATTTTCTGTCATATCCAACGTGGGCATGTTCTCGGGAAACATGTCCTCCAGCAATGCCCAAGATGTGAGTCCATTCTCACGTTTAGGGGCATTAGCAACGAAGTTCTTTGAAACTTTGTCCAACTCCTTGGCAACTTGCTGTGATCTGTCCACTGAGAGAATACATGCAACCTTACAATGATAGTACGTTGATGCCAGCTCAATCAACCGTGCACGAAGCGTATTGTTCTCCTCTTGAAGGCCTAGTTTCTTCGCTGACGAAATTGGAAGTGGAACTATAGGAAATGAAAGTGAATCTTGAGTTTCGTGAACATCATCTGTTTGGACGACAACATTCTCCATGATGGTAGGAAAAAGCATAATTGGCATAAATGAAGAACGCTTCATACGCTTGGCARCTGGAGGGGAACATTGGATGAGACCGCTTGCAATGTTCCCTACAACCTTGTCCAAATGGTTTGGATCATGTTCAATGAAGCCCTCATCCATATCTGACAAAGTAATAGTCTCATGCTCCTTTTCTCGAAGGCGTTGCAATTCTTTAGCCTGTTGRRAAATGARAGCGTTCTTCTGTTCCAAATCAGATTGCAATCTCCTCACATCAGATTGGAGTGAAGCAATTGTGGTGTCTTTGGTCTTCAAGAGGTCAAGAGCCTTACAAAGAGCTGTGATTGGATCCGCTTCAGATTGAAGAATGGAAACACGAATACTTGCATCCATAGGCATTTCATCATTTGGTTCGAAGTCAAAGACACTGGTCACATTTTGCGGTGGCACTGATGTGTTGGCAATTGCTGTTGAGGCTGACCCAGGTCCAATTCGAGTAGTCGAGCGTCAACCTTTCTCGGCTGGCTGCTTTCCGACCTCGTGATGATGAAGCTCCTTCAACATTTGGAACTTCAATTTCCGCTGGAGGGACAATTGGATCCTTGATACGAGCTACCCTTGGAGCTCTTGTGCCATCAGAATCATTGTCCTTTTTAGATTCCTCAGTTTCAGGTTCATCCGTATTCTTGTTTTTTGGATCACTTCGAATTGGTCCAAGTCCACCTTCCGGAAATTTCAAAACCCCTCTTGGTATTAATCCAATTTCAGGACGCTGCACGTATGKGCTTTCCTTGAGCGTGGACCAATCCACCTCTTTCTTCAGAACCACCTCAGCGTATGCTCCCCGAGCAATGCAGAGAGTGACTTCATTCCTCTCTACAAAAGGTGCTTTGTAGACTTTTCTCTCTTGTCAACAAGTTGTAAGACTTTTGTAAGACTTTCTTCCCTAGACCTTCTCTCTTGTCAACAAGTTGTAAGACTTTTGTAAAACTCTCTTCTCTAGGCCTTCTCTCTTGTCAACTAGTTGTAAGAACTTTTGGACTACATATATATATCTCTATATGTAATTCTTTACCAAAGGTTCTTAAGCTACAAATTCTATCCCTAATCTAGTACTCCATATAGATATTTTTTTATAAAATTACAAATATTTGGCTTAAGGCCACATTTAGCTTTTAGGACTACCACTTATCTATTACTCATAAGACCTATAATTGTCAAATTTGCCCTTGAATTCATGTCTAAAATGCTAAAGTATAATGTAAAGTACTGAATGAGCACCTAAGATGAAATCTAGTGCTCACAAGGACCTGCCAAATTTCCACGCACCTTTGAACGAAAGCTGAACTTTCACAATACTTCAGAATGGCCTTGTTGTTGTGTCGATTGTGATGATGCCGCCATGCTGGAAACAACTTCCCGATGTAACACCATTCGATGTATATTTCACAAATTTGCACTGTCCATGGTTCATCCTCCTCGTTCCACCCCTTAAAAGCAGGGTGCTCCGCACTGTTCAACACATGCCAACGCTTTCGGTGAATGTTACCCCTGTGCTTCCGGTTCTTGTCCTTGATAGACTTTCAAATAATATAATTGCTGCGTGCACTTTGTGGAACAATAAGTGGCCCCTCTACGTTCCCTTCCGTACTAGCCATGGGATTTGTCGGTGCCGAGAACACGAAGTAACCAAAACGCATACGAAATTACAAATGAAGAAAATAGTAAATATTCAACCCAAAGTTAATGCATGCAGCCAGTAAAGGATGCAAGACCAAGAGCCTCGATGGAGAATGTAGGTACTACAATCTTGAAGGCGGAGTGGATTTATAGCGGGGCGAGCACGGGTGTCCTGGGGCGCGTGCGGATGGTAGAGGCAGGCGACCTCGGGTACGGGGAGGCGACTACGCCTGCGGGTGGGGCGACTGCGGATCATCTGGGGGCGACTTCGGGTCATGGGGGGACGACTTCGGGTGCGGTGTGGGCAACTGCGGGTCAACCGCAATCTCCCTGAACCTGCGGTCGCCCCCACCCGTGGTCGCTCATGTCAGGTCCCCTTCCCGCAGTCGCCCCTAGCCGTAGTCGCCCTAATCCGTTGTCGCCCTAGTCGCAGTCGCCCAGACCCGCGTTCGCTTAACCCGCATGCGCCCCAAAATTTGGCACGCGGACGCCACATAGCATCCAGGTGGCGTTATTTATCACAAGGTAAAATTTTAGAAAGTCAAAGGTAAATTTGACTTTATTGGACGTCGCAGTGGATCAATTGGACGTTGCATGACGTCTGGTTGTCGCGATGTCGCGTTGTCCGCCAGTACAACCCTGCCGTTGATTTCTTCTTTATCGTTTGGTGATCGTCTGATGTCCGTGCTCCTTTGGTGATTGTCTGATGTCCGTGCTTTGAGGTGTGCCCATGTCTGGTCCGGACTTCCGAGTTTGAATCTTGGATCCGGATCTAGGTGTAGACCTTTCTTCCTTTACCACTCTTAGATTCGGAGTTGTTTTTTCTGGACTCTTTTCCTCTTCTGGCTTGCTCCGTTGCTTCCCAGATGCCGGTGTAGACATCTCCACTGTCTTTGAAGTCAGTACGTCCTTCCTTGGGCTGACTTTCTCCTCTTGTTTTGGATCCGGATACAGACTAGCATGCTGAAGAACGTCCCGGATCTCGTACAAGACATTCTCCGTTGCCTCTGAAAATTCAGCCAATACTGTTACTGAATTTACTGTTGCCTCGTTGCCTGCCTTGTGGATTTCTTTGTCAAACATCTTGGCCTTGCTCACCACATCCCCGAAAGCCTCTATAAAGTTGTGGATCCGTTTCAACATCCTTCCTACCTCTCTGAGGCAAGCTTCTTCTCGTCCGCACTCTGTTTTGTTTTCCTCTCTGACTGACGTTGAAGCGACTCATTCTTCTCTATCAGTTCCTCAACTTTCTCTTAGCATTTCTGGGATTCCTTGGACCGGAGTCGGTCCTCTACCTTCTCTCTGAGTTCTGACCTATCAATCCCTCCTAGTAGCCCGCACACATTTTAGACTACTCCTCTCTCCGTGTCAACCTTCTCTCGGATCTTCTCGAGATCTTCAATCACTCTCCCCAGGGAATCCTGTCATTCCGTTTTCGGATCGACGGACTGTCTCTCCTCTTCCTGGGCTCCCTTCCTCTTTTCAAAGGCTGACATCCTCTCCAAATACTTTCTCTTATCTAAGGATGATCTATTCCTCTCTAAAGACTCTCTCTTGGAATCTTCTTCTGTCTCCTTCTCATCCTCACATTCAAGTTTCCGGGGTGGAGTGAGATTCAACTTCACCATCCTGGCTACGGATTTGTATGCTACCTTCTCCTCACTCCTCAATGTCCCCAGATGTTGATACAAGTGAAAAATGAAAGGACCAATGGAGGTGGCCTTGGTGTTGCCTAGTACGTGGACCATCTTGCTCACTAAATTCTTAATGACTTCCGCCTAGCAGACTTTCCTCTCTCCGCTCAGTGCTCCAAAAATCGTATTGGCCCAAGTTACTGTAATCCGGTTTGGCCTTTCCGGGTACAGAATGGGGACCAAATACTCTAACAACCTTTTCTCCCTCGGATCCTTACAATCTGCTACTGCGTAGCCATCCTTTGGATTGGGAGGGTTCACAAATTTACCTTCCGCGTATTTGTCAGTTCGGGATGCCAGCCTGTCCCTAGCACGCGGAAAGTCGTACGTCTTCTTCCACAAGTCAATCGTCCACTTGGCTGGAAGCGCCCGGATCGTCTTGATCCACTCATTTGACTGCCTATCCATCAGCTCCTAAATCATGTTGTCGTCCCTCAAGCTCCAAGGTCGACTCAGAAATCCGCTGCATCCTAGCTGCCCTAGATCCGCATCCAGTTGCTTCCTCTCCTTCTCATCCTTCGGAATCACCGGGTAGACGGTCGTGAACTTCAGATTTACAGAGTCGCTCCCCTCCGCCTTCGCCATAGCCCTCAGAGGTAGGGCTCACACTCCAGCCTCACTTTCTCTCAACTCAATTCTTCAGTAAACAAACAACTCGTTTCCTCACGACAAGACCCGAAAATAGAGAGCACCTCTCTCCAAGCTCCAAACGCTATGCTGCGCGCGCTCCAGCAGAATGGGAGACCAGAAATGAGAGTGTGGGGTGTAACCCCTCCCCTTTTCTTTCCCGTTCCAGCTCCTCACCGTTAGGGTTAGCCATTTTGGGCCAAGTATCCGTTCCTGCGGAAATTCCGGAAAATTTGACCGTTGAACGGTCCTTCGGCACTTCCTAGGAATCCGTTGGAACCAATGGATGTCCAACTGGATGCCGATACTGGTTTTGTTGGCTCCCAATATATCTCCGGTTATATCTCTGTGATTTCTGTTGACCATATGCGGAACCCAGGACCCTCTTTCGGTTCCGGTTTTTGGGCAGATTGGGAAACTTTTAAGAGTTTTCTTATCTAAATTATCTATTTAGTTCTACTACCCTATTGACTAAACTTTAATGTTAGTAAAGTCTTAATATTCTCCGCTTGGAACCAAAAAAAAATATGTTAAAATTTGTATCCACACCCGGATTTTTTAGTAATTCCCTCCTTTATTTATTTTCAGGTTCCTACAACGAACTCAATATATTATTTACAGAAAAATGTAGCATACAAAATTATAGTAGCATACAAAATTATAAAATGCAGTCGAAATGTCTGGGCTCCGTAGATGCGTGATTCGGGGGATTTCTACTTCCTACGACGGGTTTGCTCTATGATTTAGTTCATCCTGGGAAGTTCGAATCGCGTTTCCATCACCTCCGCAAATTGCCGCATCGCCTCTAGGATTTACACGTTCTGGTAGTCATGGTGACCATATGGCGTGTTGCCAAGCCGATTTTCATCAACATACTAAAGCAGCCCCCCATTCGAACAATTGGAATGGAAGCGCTGGAGCCACGAAAGGAGTTTGCCCATGAGGACGTTGTCCCTCCGCTGGACGTGACTCCACGTGTCAAGAAAAATGGCGTTACCATTGTAATTGCAAATGTTCTTGTCACGAGTATCATCAGTCAGACGCGTATTTTGCGTATGAAAAGAATCCTAGTCAATACCATTCAACATAAGCGAGTCGAAAAGAACTTTCATGCAGTCAGGGTTGTCTCGAACGTTCATATTTTCAAAACTCAGGTCCCAAAATCGGACGTCCGATTTGAATGGACGCTCGCGGACGCTGGCCGACGGTGTCCACTCGTCGTCTAGCAGACGAGCGGACGAGCAGATGGGCGGACGGGCGGATGACTGCTCAATGGAAACAGCATACTTTGACTACGATTTGCGAATTGAGTTTTTTGAATTTTGGGGCGTAAAATATACCATTGAAAAGGTGCTTGCAAGACCTTTCCAATGGTATATTACACGCCCCAAATTCAAAAAACTGAATCCGCCAATCGCAGTCAAAGTTGCTTGAAAAAAAATTCTCCATCCGCTCAAATGCCTGAGCGGACGGCTTGGCAAACAGGCGGACGAGTGGACGGCCGCTCCATGAAAACAGCAGACTTTGACTGCAATTTGCGAATTGAGTCTTTTGAATTTTGGGGCATATAATATATCATTGGAAAGGTGCTTTCAAGACCTTTTCAATGGTATAGAACACGCCTTAAAATTCAAAAAACTCAATCCGCAAATTGCAGTCAAAGTCTGCTGTTTCCATGGAGCGGCCGTCCGTCCGCGGGTCCGCCCACCCGCCTGTCTGTTGCCCCGTCCGCCCGTCCAGCAGACGGGGCCTGTCCGCGCATCCGCCTGTCTATCTATGTCTCCGGACGTTTTAGGGACAGCGGACGTGGACGCTGGACGTCCGGACGTCCGTGCAACCCTGCATGTAGTGCATTTTGTGCGCGTGATGAAAGAATTTTTCGGGATCGCGCTCGATCTTTGTTGACTACTCCTGACCTAGGATATCATACAGGGTCTGATCCTCGCTGATACGGTTGTTCGCCCTGACCACTCGACAACTCGACAAACACGACGTCCAACATGTCAAGTAGGCCTCTTTGTCTGCCTAATAGAGTCAATGTCAAGTTGACTTTTAGTTGAAAATTTTGACCTTGCCCGTTCACCCCGTGCCTACCAATTGGCAACCATGTGGCAAAGACCAGGGCGCATTCGGATGTGGGTGACCGCAGGTTCAAGGCGAGTGGACCATGCAAATTCGGGTGTAGGTAAAAGCGAGTTCAAGTACCCGTGGTTGCCCAACAAAACTCGCGCGCCCTGTAGTACCCGCAATCGCCCCAAACCGTACCCGCGGTTGTCTTGCAATACCCGAGGTCGCCCAGCACAATGCGCTCGCACCCTGTAGTATCCGTAGTTGCTTCACAACACACCCGCGGTCGCCCTGCTATACCCGAGGTTGCCCGGCAGAACTAGTGCGAGCCCTCTCCGTAGGGTTGTTCTGTCAAACGCGTTTTTGGGTTTTGGTATCAAGTTGTCTGTCTAACGTCGCATGTTGAGTATGTCGAGTGTCGCATATGCTCGACAAATTCGAAGGCGCACACACCCACAGTTGCCCAAATTTTGGAAATTTTTTGTTCGACGGGCAGATATTTCCATCCAACGTGGAAAGCCCAAACCATGTCAGCATAGGTGACTGCGGGTTGTGCGATTGCGGATAGGGTGACTCCAAGTAAGGGAGACATGACTGCGAGTCCAAACATTGGGCGACTGCAAGTCCAAAACACTAGGCGACTGCGGGTTCAATTTGACTAGGCGATTGCGGGTCCATTTGACTAGGCGACTACGGGTTCAGGACAGAGGGCGACCGCGAATGTACATCACTAGGCGACTGCGGACAGAGGGGTTAAACATGGGTTGAGGCGCGACCACGGTTTAGGGTATGAAGAGTGTTGTGGTTCACCTTAGTTAGAATTTGAGCAACCCGCTCCAAAGGGGGATATTTTTCGTATTTCTAATTTGCTTACAATTTAATTTCCTTCATTTGACAATGGGCTCTACATTCTCCAAAGCCTTCTGTGTCTCACTTCATTTGCTTCATATTGGATGGTCATTCCTAGCAAGCCTGGGTCTTTTTCTAGCTATGAGTTCATGTTTTTCAAAGGTGTTCGGTATGCTTTGCACGACTGCGTGTTTGTAAGATCTGGATTGTCAGAGCCAAGTCTTGGCAAGCTCATGAGGTTGTATGATGAGCGTCGTGGTGTCAAGAAGGTGCGCATTCGGTGGTTCTTCCGGTTTGAGGAGCTTCCACTTTGTGTGAGGAGGGCACTTTTTTAGTTCTCATAGTTARAGAATTTTTCTATGAATTTCCTTCGGTGGTTATCTTTCTCTTAAAGGTGTATACATTGACTATATTTTTAAGAAATTTTAAAAATTAGTTTTCTATTTTTAAAGTACTCCAGAAAAGTTTATGAGTACTGTTCCAAAACGCAACAAATAGTACAAGGGTTTCTTGCAATCACCCTGAAGCTATAACTCGGTGCATGAATGAATTTGTCATTGTGCACATCCATTTTGCAGAAGTACCTATACAAGTAGTATAGGTGTTTGCAATTGACAATTTGTTGTCGACCTCCGATAGTGGAAACAACCATATTCACAAAGTCAGGGCATGTGCAGGTTGGAAACATACCCACGGTAATCCGATAAATATTTTTGTTGTGCTCTGCTCCTGTCTCTAATGAAACAATTGCACCTAGGCCCGGCAAGGGGAGCAAGGTCACTTCTACAATTGACCCTCGAATGTTTCTTGCACTCTCCCATTTATTTCTTTATTCAGTACTTGGTGCATTTGCAATCCTCCGAATGCTTCGGTTGTTTCTAACTGTTGAATATGCATCGGAGTTCTTCGGCATTGGTTGGTCATACATAACCGTATTGAAAATCTTTGACATATTGAAGAGTCGCCGTGGCGACAATGTAGGCTGTTCTTGGAGGTGAAAGCTTGCATGCTGTAGTAGCAAAGTCTCCTCGCGGTTGAGGTTGGTCCCACTCAAAATTGACCAAAGCTCTGGCACCTCGGGCCAATCAATGACCCACTTCCGTTTTGTGCCTTTCACACATCGTTCAATGTCATCCCAACAAAACCAAAAGTCTGCCATCACCTCTCGCTTATTCCCATAATCTTCTTTTCTACCGCGATAGGTAGGAGCTGCTGTCCCTTTCTTGCCCCTTGCAATTCTAGCACAACACTTGATATTTGACCCCCTTTGTTGAGCTTGACATCTTGCATTTGATTTGTGGCTGATCCTTGCAATGTGCCACTTTGATGTGTCGCAATCACTTTTGAATGCAACTGTAACATGTCAAAAAGTGTTATCTTATACCTCTTTACCTTTTCCATCCAAAGAATCCATAGTCAATGCAGTGGACCTAGTTTGAACACAAGGTTGGGAAAAATTGACTTTGTCAAGCCTATGGGAGTCCCCCTCATCACCAATGGGTACGTCCAACTTCCTCTTTGTGCTTCCAAAAATTTCTTCTCCTCCAAATGCGGTACACGAGTTCCAAATCCCTTGGCTCCAGGTAAGGTGTTCAACGCTTCTGCAATTTTCTTCGGATCTCTACTTCGTGTAGCAGCTCTCAACTTCAACTCACCTTTTGAGGGACCTGTTCCCGACGCATGGCCATTAAGGTATGCCCTATAGTTCGTCATTTGCATCCAAGCACGAATATTGTTGTCGCAAGTGGCATCAAACAAGTTGTTCCCCCTTTTGCCGGACATTTGAAGCCAATTATTATGCACCGTTTCAGATAAATTACAGGACGGCAAATCCAGCATCTCATCCAACTTCAATTTCTACAAAAAAAAAAAATTTCGTAGAAAAGTAAGCACTTCACTTTCAACATCCAATGAACTTTCATATATCAAAATCCATATGAGGTGGACTAAGGCACTGCGCATGTGGAATCATATGGTGGAAGACATTCAAAGACATTTTCATATACAATTTATGACTACTCTAAACATGATGAATACGATAATCATCTATCTTTTAGTTAAAGGAAAATATTTACATTGTATCTGTGGGCCTACCAAAAATTTGTTTTCTTGTGAAATTAACCAAAAACGACTGGTTGGGCACACACCACAAAAACATCCATCGGATCCGATGGATATATTTGTAGTATTTGCTTGACCCCCCATTTTAGGTAACTGCCACAACAAATCTAAAAAAATCTAAGTTTCAAAGCACGGTCATAGGGCTTTACGATGTCATGATTCACGAATATCCTAGAAATACATGCAACAAAAGAAGCATAATTTTCATTGAAAATTCCACATGGTCAAACTGAAACAATCGTTTGAATCCAAATGAATTATCCACTCACCATGTCCATGAAGCCTCCCCACTGCTTGTACCAAAAATGCCAAAACGCTAGCCAGTGGTCTTAGTGATGATGGCCTTCTTCATTTGCAGCTCCAAATGATAGCCACCACGACCGTATTGCAAGATAATGGGTCTCTGCCTGGTCCATATTCTTTGAATCTTTATATTGTTTACACAAAAAAATATGTTGTTGATGGAAAACTTCTTTGATATATTTTTGTGTGTGCTTGTAAAGAGAAGTACTCCAATGGAGTAAACATGTTCTTTTATGATTTTCCATTTCTTCATTGGCTGAACCGCTGCCGTAAACAATACGCACCGCATTCCAATTGGCCATAGCGCTATCTGCCATGAATCCTTTAAAGTTTGGACTACCCACTCCGTGACGTTCCATGACCGCGTTGAAGCTCTTCCAGAACTGTACTTATACCTCGGTATCTTCGGATTGCATGTCGCACATGGCAATAGTCATGACCTTTTTGTATTCCGTATCATACACGTGGCACGCCATCATGCTCCAGTCCTTCATGCGCTTGACGTGGTCAAACATCACCCATGCATTCTACAGATCACCCTTGGCTTGCATACGCCTTATGAGGTCCACTCCACTTCCAGGTCCTTCCGTAAGCATCTTGAAAATGTAGACCTTCTCTTTGCCTTGTCCTGGGAAGACGCTGTCGTGTATGAACTCAAACTTCGAGTCCTTCTTCATGGTCATGATGTTGTCAATCATTCCTCCTCGATTGTTTGAGCGGAAAGAGGAGATGATGTTCTATATATTTGGGCTGCTAAGATACTGGAAGCAATCCATGACCTCTTCCATTTCCTCCCCCTTCAGCATCTCTTTACATAATCACAGTTTGGATTCTCACAAATAAGATGACCAGCACAGTACGACTTACGGAACTTGAGGTTGTCCGAGTTGTGGATGTTTGTAGTCATTAGCTTGCACCACGGGTGTCCATCGTAACGCTTATCCATTCCCTCCAAATTGCGAGCTGCCGATGAAGATGAAGCGCAGCGGCATGGAGGCAGTTCAAAGATGACATCCCCATCAAATACAGCCGGAAGAAACAGAACACGATGATGCGTAACGGTACTCCAATCCACTGTGGACAATTCGTTTTGAGATTGATGCATACTACCTAGCTTACTCAAACATTTAATTATGCTGAAGGTGTCTGATGGAAATGGATGCAAGAAAGGAAGTGAGAATGAGGATTGCATCTGACTATATGGTGGAGTTCTAGTTACCAAGTCCGAGGGAGCCTTCGGACATGGTGTACTTTCAATAGAACCTGCTTGTTTCAAAACAGTCAAGTTAGGAGACTCCCCTTCCGATTCACTAGACAATTCAATGATTGGATCTAGTTTTTCTACCTTTACTCTGTGAAGGAGTGAAGGCTTTGGAAGGACGGAAAGAAGTTCAGTAGATGGACTTCCTCTAACAACGTGGGCCATGTCTGGCATATCTACTGTTGAATTATCTGATTGCCGGCTCAAAATCTCAGTAGACGCACGTAGCATGGAAAGCGGAAGACCGTATGCTCTATAGTTTCCGGGAGTAAGAATCCAACCTTCCATACCATCCTCAGTAGACCTAACAATAGGGATAGACTGTTGCAATTCACCTGTTCCCGACATCTTTTGTTCCTCTACAAATCTAAAACGTACATGAAGAAGATGACTATGAATTCTAGAATATCCTTCTTCATCTAGTGGAAAAACAAAAGGAACCTCATGACCGTCGACTCGAATGCTTGCCATCTATACAAATCCTTTAGCGAGGGGGCTACTGAAGCGTATGTGGAGAATGAGGTACAACACTACCTCTTATATAGGACCTTGTTTGCTTCCATTTTTCATTTCCTGTTTTTCATTATTCGTTGTGAAGCCTTTTTTCTTTGTTGTACCCCCTTTATTCAATCAATTAATGCAATTACTCATCAGATATGATTCATATAAAATAAGATACAATTTATAAACCATAATTTTTCGATCCATTGTCAGGCCACCAAGGTTGTTTAATTGTGGGAATTATGCGTGGTTGAACAGTAAATGCTAATGACATGGGCCGCCTCTTCAAGCGCCTGACAACCCATTCCTGACAACCCATTCCTGACAACCGTTTCTATTACTAGTGGAAGAACTGCAAATAGCCGCCGTTGTCAGAAATGAATATTATATGCCAACATGTCATTCTTGCGCCGCAATAGGTACATAAGTAAATTCCAGTAGTACATGAGGTCGGTGTTTTATATCCAAGTGTGATAGCATTTATTTCAGTTGTTCATGGCATATTGTTTGAATTAAAATGAATTTTGGCCATGAAATTTGGCACATGTGTTACAAACATTGAGATGAACTTGTAAAAAAAATTCATTGAAAAAAATCAATTTTTCAGCCCTCGGGAGGGTGCCAAAGTTGATAGCCTGAAATTTTTTTCACTGCAGAGTCAAAAATTCGTAAGATTTCGGTACCCGACTGTACAGTCCAGTCCTGTCCTCCTGTAGGTTTCCGGGCAGGGAGAGCCGGCTGGCTGGCATTGGTGGAATGACCCTAACCCCAGTCCCCCCACCCACCCACCCACCCACCCATCCACCAATGTGTGTGAGGAAGTAAAGCTTAACTTATGTTCGTCTGGGAGCCCCGCCCCGCCCATACAGCCCTCCTCCAATAACTCAAATGAGTCAATTGAAAACACTAAAACATTGTAATCTTTCAATCTATACAATAAAACAACCTTAAATTTTTTTCACACCATCTACAACATGCACAATACATGATTGTACGGTTGAGATTTTCATACTTCACTGAAATTTAGACTTATAGCACTTGAAAAACAAGGATGCTTTTACACGTGTTTGGACTTTAGCCAGTGAGGGGTCAACCACAAAGTGCAAATGGAATACGGCATGATGCAGAATTAAGATTTGCGGTATTCCATTTGCGGTCATACCGTATTCCATCACATGTCAAATCTAAAAAGCTGTTCACCAAAACATAAAGGGCCTCATAAGCACAACCCCAATCAAAATATGACTTTTCAAAATCTATTATACAATTCTTTTATATGGATTTTTAATGAGATTTTTTTTCCAAGATAGAGTGTATTTGAGGCTCATTTCCAAAAGCCCTCAACAACACGGAAAGTCAAGATTGCAATAGACACCCATGCACAAAATCTCAAACAGAAAAATCATATGTAATCATTTTCAAAATCAAATTTTTGATGCCTAAACTGAACTTCTAAAAAATTCTTCATAAATTTAAACTACTTAAAATAGAAACTTGGTTAAGTTTTATTTAACTTTCTAGTACTGTCAACACCAAAAGTTGGTGCCTCATGCATTTAGGGGTTAAATCCAAGTTAGCTTTATCTGTTAGCGTATGTGTCCTCTAGACTTGTGAGGATGATACAAAGCCCTTCACTGGCCTACGCTCGCTACTGCTACCCTGGATTTAACCCCTAAATAGTGAAATTACGTTGCCCCTCACTAATTTCGTGACATTCCACATTATATAAATATTTATTGATACTATACAATAATACACTACTTTTGAATTAGTTATTGGTGTAGTTGGAAGTCTTGAAACTTCCATGTGTACAAATGGAAGTATTTGTAGATATATTTGTTGCATGGCTTTTATTTTGGCGAAATTTCGCCAGACTATCAGAAATCTGACCTCTCTGGCTTCATCCTTCCAAAATCTGGCCTATGTAGTGAGGACAACAAGAGGGACACTGGTCAAAAAAAAAAGCCCTGATTTGTTGGCTTTGATAGCTTGTAGAGTAAGTTTCTTGGGTTAACCCCTCACAACCCAAGGGGACGAAATGTGTCCCCTTTCCAGTGTATTTCGAGATACCCGGGGCTGTGAGGGGTTAAGGCAACCTAATTGTAAAGGCAACCTAATTTCACTATTTAGCGTAGGTAACAAAACACCTCGTGGTTCACTCCAGAAATTGAAAACAAGTGAGGAAGTAAGTTGGGTACCTCAACCCTGGGGTGAGCAGCAGGAGTTCAGCATCATGGTGGAGCGTGGAAAAAACGAGGTTATAGAATCAAAGAACATAAAAATTCCAAAAAATCACCATGTCAAGAGATCCTCATTTCAAATTCTATCAAACAAAATTTACTCAAAAACTGAAAATATTTTGCTTGTAATTGAATTTACAAGGAATTTTGAATTTTCCCTTTCAAAATTTATAGAAAAATATTGGTGATAGCATTGATGAATCTAACCTTATGGATAGAACCTAAAACTCAAACTCTATAACTATTTTTTCCATCTCAATTCCAAAATATTCTTCCAAAAGGTACTTTATAATGATTTTTTCAAAATTGTAAATTCTGCAAATGAAAGTGGACGCTTAGGGGTAAAGGGAGGGGTTTTGCATGTCAAAGAAGTGCAATGGATGGCCATTTACATTTGTCAATTTTCAACACTATTTTTCAAAGGATGTTCTTCAAATTGGCCCCACTTACCAATGCCATTACTGAAAGTTTGGCAGAAAGTGAGTAACTTACGTAGGAAGAGAGGTTCGACCGGGAACATTAAAATCCGGGGAGGCTTATTCTGTGATTTTAGAGGCGAATTCCTTGGCAGAATTCGGTCGATGATTCAACAGGCCAATTCAGGGGCAGAATAAGCCTCCCCATATTTTAATGTAAGAGAGCAGGTCCTACATGGCCGATTATACCCTGGCTCGCACAGCCTGGGCTCGCCCTCGGGGCTCTCCTAGGCACGCTTGCGAGGGCATAATCGTCCCTGTAGGGGCTGTTTTGTATTACAACTGAAGCTTCTGGAGTACGGGAACTCGGGGAAGGGAAAGGATATGCCGGGGGGGCAGGGGAAGCCCGGCCCCGCCACTGGTGCTCACATGATGAAGGTGGATTTCCCCCCACCCACCCCGGCCCGTCCGTCCGGTGGGATTCCCAAGTGAAGGGTCCGTCCGTCCTGCCCCTTCTTCTTCAGTTCTGTGCAGACATTCCCTCCTTGTCATTCCAAAGGGACTGTCTTGTCGGCACTATGATAAATTCAGTTAACTTAACTTATTGACCAGTGCAACATGGCACGATAACAAGGAGGCTGGGAGGCTGGCTGCCTGTTGGAGTCTGGACGACTGGACCTACGCATACTTAACCTGGGGTGGGGAAGGGGTTTGTGAAAAGGCGTGCTACGCTTGGCTAGGAGCCTCTCAAGGCACGGAAGGGGTCTCAGGCTAGTTGGTGACCTCAACTAASCTTAGGGCCTCTTTAAATGTATGGGTGGGCAAGGAAACTTCACAGGGAGTGCTATAGGAGAAAGTAGTCTTGGCACTTTCACGTGGACCTAGTAGGTGGGGAGGAATACAATATGAAACTCACACATACTAAGCTTCACTACACTAATAATGTTAATTAGTGTTTAGTGAAGATTAGTGTAGTCTATAGTGTTTACCCTTGAACATCAATTTTCAACCACTTTCCATTTAGTGTTGATAATAAGACTTGAAATCAATGCGTCACCTTTCTTTCCACCACCTTTCCTTTTGCCGCCTCTCTCCTCTCCACTCCACCCTCCCCCTCCCCTTCCCCCAATGCTCCCCCTCCCCATCACTCACTGCTCCCCCTCTTCCATCACTCACTGCTCCCCCTCTCCCATCGCTCACTGCTCCTTCTCCCCATCGCTCACTGCTCCTCCTCCCCATCGCTGCTCCCCCACCCCATCGCTCACTGCTCCTCCTCTCCATCGCTCACTGCTCCCCCTCTCCTCCCGCACTACTCCCCCTCCTCCCTCACTTTTCCCCCTCCCTCTCCCTCACCTCACCTCTCCTTGTCCCTCTTTGAAATTGAAAAAGGGTGGTACTCTCACAAAACACTAAATATCAACTTTGTAAAATTTGGAAGGTGTAAAACATCATGGGTGATGGCAATTAGAGTTCAAGTTGAGATTTAGTGTGTACACATTATTGATTCAATTGACATTTAGTGTTCAAATTCATAATTAGTGTTACAAATGCTAATTAACATTATTAGTGTAGTCTTCACCAATGAAGTTGTCCACCGATATTGGTGAAACTTCTCCTTCTTTCCCGCTTGTCCACCCTGACAAGACAATTGGTTGCTCTTGTTTTCTCTTATTGCTTGAATGTGCATTGTAGTTGCCCACCGGGCCAGCATGTAAAGAGGCCCTTACTGTAATGAACTCAACTCCAGGTCTCGCTAGGATTTGGAACAGGAATTCCAAATTCTCAAATTTGTTCATCCATGGTCAATAATTTGTTCTTGTTGTTTTCTCGATGGAAATGTTTTCATTTCATCCAAAGAAGGTTTGTAAGGTAGCTAACCCATTTCCAATTAGACACCTATTTTTACAAGTTAGGCTGAGTATTGTATTTTCGATTGGTTGTGGTTTAGATGAGAGCTCACACAATCACATAGAATACTAGGAGCAACAAAAAATTTCATGACAAGAGGTGTACACTAAAAGCTTAGAATGATCAAAAAATGCACACTAAAACCCACAATTATCACTTATATTGAAGCATTGTTGATTTTGTAACCAACCTATGGTTTAAAATAGGGTGATCCATATAACAATTATAGGTTGATATATCTCACCATCCATGAAGTGAGTTACCTTTTGTTGAATACCATATAAGAGGATATAGGTTATATTAGAAACTAATCCATGCTTTCACGACTAGCGACAACTTTGCACGTCAGGGAGGGCAAAGGGACCCTACATTTGGTTWAAAATRTTATRTTCTTTCTAAGGCTAGCAATAACATTATCATAGATTATATGTTGCTAGATATTGGGGTACTTGTGTAYCTTTGCATCTGAGAATGTAGGCTTAACTTTGTTAGTACCAAAGTCTATTTTGCACATTTTGGATTGCAAACAAAATGACAATTAATAAAAACATGGAATTGGAACTAGATGAAAGGTGTTTCATCTTTAAGTTTTAGGATTGTGTTTCACCAAAAATCACTCTACTATTGCCATTTCTAGTGAAAAGTGCTAATATAGGAGATTACATTCATTTTTTATATCGTAGGATATGGCATTAGAAATATATGATAATGTATGAGAAAAACTTCAAAACATTTATCAAAAATATTGTTTTAGGCTTGCCATGACTAGACTTTCAAAGAAGGAGAATCTCCAACCATTTTTGAAATAATTGGTGTAAATTTTCAGTCTTCATCTAGAGTCCTACATTAGGCTTTTGGAATTTGAATCCAAGTCTCAGCTTAAAATTTTGCACTAATAAGTTTATAGGTTTTGATCTTTAAGATGGAGAATTGAGCTAAGGATGTAGGAAACAAAATCCAAAAAATGCAAATGAAAGTATGTTTTTTTTCCTTAAGAGATTATTAAGTGGATGTAAGTTTAGGGTCATTGCAAAAAAGAGTGTGCAAAAAGCGTAGTGTTTTTTATAGTACTCATTTTTTTTCTTTGGAAATACTTTAAAATTTAAAAAACAATTTTTTAAAAAAGTGAAAAATATGTTTTATGCATACACCTTTACAAAGAAGGTATTCTAGGAAGGAAAAGCATAGAATAATTCTCTAGGTAGGTGTGAGCTTTTATTTACTCACCCTTCATAAATTCACAAGAACACCCAYGTTCTTTGTGATTTGAGTTTTTATGCTAATGGGTGTGTGAACCACCATACTGGTTCACTTTTGAGAAAATAGAAAATTTAAACAATACGTGCAAATTTGTAAGTTCGGAAGTGTTAGTACTCCGGATTAAACTACAATTACCAATTAGAGAGTTTTCCATCACATAGGGATAAGAACTTGGGAAGAGTAATATAAAATTTAGAAAGTGCAATTAAGAGAAAATAGAGAGGAACTTCTAGGGAAAAAAACGGGAATTGAAACTAAAAAGACCTTAAGCAAAATTTGGAAAGTAACCCAATTAGGCAAACAATAAAATGATGATAAAATGAAAACCAAAATACTACTAAATAGAAAATGAGATAAGAATTAAGTATGAAATCAAAAAGATAAAAAATAAAAAAATGAATGAAAAACAAAAGACTACAAGTAGATAGGAAACTAGAAGTAAATTGGAAACCAAAMCAAACCAAAAAAATAACAAATACAAAAAAGCACAAAAATAATTAGAAAGTTAGACCAAATGTTGGGACTCAAAATGACATTAGAAATCAATTAGAAACCAAAAAAATCACAAATACAAAAACACACAACAAGTTAGTAGTGTAACACTAAACTAGTGAAATTTCAGAGTTTTAAAGGAGTTTACATTAATTTAGAGGGCTTTTGCACTAATTTAGTGTTAGATGAATGTAGAAATGAAGATAAATCCGTTAGGGGAGTGAGATATGTGAATCTTAGGGTTTGGCTTCTGGCAACTCTCTTCAACTTTTTGTGTGCATGTGTGTTGGAGAGCAATTTTTTGTAATTGTGAATTTCTTAAGCAAAAAGTGTTGGAGATGAAGGAGAGGAACCATGTAGGACAATTTGTCGAGTAGGTCCGCCTTTTTTGTGAGAAAATGGGTGAGAAAAATGAGGTCTTTTAGGTCAGATGGAAAACGTGCTTGAGAAGGAGAGGAGAATTTCGAGTGAGATTAGACTGCCAACTTCAATGGTCGATTACGGGAGCATGGAGGATCTGATGGAGCTGAGTTTTGAAGGGCTGGTGCGCCTTGAAGTTAGCTTCCCAAGAAGCTATGGAACGCCCAATTTGGAGCAACGAGGAGGTCAGGGCAACCGATTTAGTGCAAGGTGGTCAACTGCCACCACCACGGAAGATTGACAACTTTGGCGAGCGATTGCGGAAGTTCGGCATGGCAAAATGAATTAAATTTTTGGTAGAAGGAAGATGGGGACGTTATCTTTTCAATAAGATAAAGCTCGCCCAATTTGGAGAAAGAACGAAAAGATGGCAGCCATTCTTGTGGAGGAGGGTCTGCTGCCTAAGGAGGAAGACACGATTTTTGAGGGTTTTTTGGTAGTTTTGCATTTTTTGGTTGTGTAATTGCAATTTTCATTGCATCTTATCATTAAGCATGGTGTATTGGATTGTGTGAACTTGTTTGTGAGTCATTCTATTGTATGAGCTTCATGTTTCAATGTAAGAGTGAAGTTGGATATTTTTGGTGATGGAAGTTGTGCTGTAATTGTTTTCTAAGGCCCAAATTCTCCATTTTTGTGACCTAGATTGCAAATTTCAATGAGATTTTTGACATAGAAGATAGATTGTAAGACAAGGGGTGAATTTGAGGGTGTATAAACCATGGGATAAAAAGAATGATAGGGTCAATGCATGTGAGAATTTAGGGTTTTGAGTRTATGAGATGTGCTGAATTTGTATGTTTGGGTCCAATTTAGGTCATTTGGGGCCCCAATTTGCCAATTAGAGTTAGATTTTTGCATATAAGTTGCCTTAATCTTTACTAGTTCATGATTTGGGGATTTGGGGTATTAAGACATTTGATTGGGTCATTTTAGGTGTGCTGCCCCCACTCCATTTAGGGCTTTTTAGGCCAATTTTGAGTATTGAGAGTGGGGTYCCATTGCTTGGAAGGCAATCTAGATTAGAGGTCCTATACACTCTCCGCCGGCCAACTCTAGGGGGGATTTTTGCCACATATGGTGAAAATCTCTCACAGGGTGCCTAACGTCGGTCCATTGTGCCTTTCAAGCAATGGAGCTTTTTATCAGATATCCTAAGCGTTTCTAACTTGCTTAATTTTGCAATACACATAGATTAAGTTTGACATCCTTTGCTAGTTGACCAAATGATAAGGCACTATGATTTAAAATGCAAAGTAATTCAATCTAAAAGTAATTATTTATACTTGTAGATAATAGGCTTTCMTTTCCGCAATGAGAGGATGAAGTTTAATCGCTAATCGGTTCTTCAAACTTCATCCTCTACAACTTCTACAATTTTTATTCTTTTCTTAAGCTTTAAGTGATTATGATTATTTCTATCCTAATTTTAAGAGTTTATGGGTTTTATTCTTCCCTTCTCATTTATTTACTAATCTATTGATTGGATTTCCTTGTTTTCTTAGCCTCGGCTGAACTTATGTCAATTTAGGGTTTTTAGAATTTTTTATGTTTTTTTCTTGTGGATCCTAATTTCAACTTTCTAAATTGATAAGACACTTATTAATTGGAATTTCCTAAAAAAATTTATGGACGGATGAAGTGTGATTGCTAATTGGTACTTCAAACTTCATATGTGGTTTTCTTCTAATAAACAATTCCAAACTAAGTTTTTTTTTTTATAGTTGGAATCTAGGTTTTTAACTCTATATGTTTCTCTCAACTTGTTCCAAAGTTTTAAGTTTGAACTATCATTCATCCAATTTAAGCTCTTAACTTCATACATTCCTATCTTACTYGTTTTAACTCCAAATCCTAAGTGTAATATGTTTTTGAAAACCTATCAACTACAYCTATTAGCTTCCAAGTCTAAATTGAAGAAAATAGCTATTTTAGATCCCTGAATCCTCTTGGCAACCTCGGTCAAAGTTTTGACTACTACTTTCAGAAATTCAATGGAAAAAAAGAGATTAGAGATGTACCATATGTTGGTCGTCATATGGTATGTTGTACTCCACCCTTCTATGTCTCCAGTCCTTGACCATGCATAATCACCTTTGGTTATTTTGCTTACCGCTTAAAAATTGATGTTTAATGCAAGTTGGAAGTTTCTAAGTCTAACCACTTTTTTCTTGCTTCTAAACTATTCTAATTTCATTGTTCTATCCTATCGTTGACTTGGATGGAATAAAATCATAATTTCAAGATAATACTTGACTCTTGAGATTCTTATCTTTTATCCAAGTCAATTATCTTTTAACCTTTGTTTTGAAGGTTTAAATCTCTCCCTACGATTTTCTCTTATCATCTTCTCAACTTTCCTTCACTACTTGGAATAACAACCCTAAAATTTAGTTCCTAGCTACTTCATTCTATCTTCAGCCTTTGAGGTTTTGAACTTCTTTGTCCTATGTTAGTTGTAATGGATAGTTGAAAGAAAGAGTGGTGACTTTAGAGTGCTAATTTCTCCTCCTAGTTTCTGATTTCCACTATACTAATAATGTTATTTAGTGTTGGCAACACTAATTACAAAGCACAATACTAAATGTCAACAATCATGTTAATGTTACAACACTAAATGTCAACATAAACATTATTTGTCAACTATTGGGTAAAATTGTTTTACAAAATTACATTTTTAGTGTTACATATTATTTCATCAAATTGAAATGAATAAAATATAAACCTAAATATATGAATTAAGGGGTGGTGAACACAACTCTAAATGCAGACTACTTGAAATTTAGAGTGGGTGTGGTAAAAGTTCAAGTATAACTATTACCAACATAACACTAAATACCATTATTAGTGTACTTGGGTTGCTAATTGCTATTCCTATTTTCAAATTCTACTTCAAATGGCTACTCTCTCTCTTCACATTTTTTTTCTTCTAAACTCTAAGTTTGCTTCTATCTTCTAAATTTTCCACCTTTTCTTTTTCTTCCCTTCTAATCTCCTTTATTATTTATTATTTATTTATTTTTATTACACAACCAAAATTTAAAATAAAATAAAATAAAATAAAAAATTAGTTTGATAGAGGGAGATTAGTTTACCCTCCTTGGTTGCTTGGCCTGCTCGATAGTCAGGCCGGGCTTAGGGCCTATTTGCATGATGGGCCGAACTTGACCTCCAACTGGTTCAAGAGGGATTCGCATGTGATCATTGGCAACCCAATTACTGATATGGAGCTCCAGTCCTTCCCTGGCTCTTCCTTGAACTTAGGATTTGCAAACCCACTCTCCTTCCCATCAACCCGACTTATTATTTTCATAAAAAGTATTCTCCACTTGTCTTCTTGTCTCTCGTATTTCAAGACTTGTCCTTGTGACCCGCTTCATTCATTGGTTGTTGCATGTCATATTATTCCAAATACCAATGGAAAAGTGGATATTTATTTGGAGAACCGGTTTGCATCCGGAAGCATGATGTAGCTTGGACCGGACCTCAAAGCTTTGGTGCCTAGAGCTCCATATCGGGTCCGGTCCTTTGTGCAAATAGGCCCTTATTGGTCGGCTAGCCGGGTGGGTTGGTTGGCCTCCTGCCTGCCTTGGCCGAGGCTCCTACGTTGTCGTGATATAGGCCGTCTAGTATTTGAAGTTGACATCTTAGTTAGTTTCAAAAATGTTGTTAGTGTTGGGCATTGTTGAATGTTGTTAGTTGTTAGTTGCTTGTATTGAGTGTTAATTGTTGTTAGAGTAAGGATTGTTGTTGTTGACCTTGTAGTTGCCGGTTGATAACCGGTTTGCTAGTAGTTGATATTATGGTAGTGGGGTTAGGGTTAGGGTTAGCTGGCGGCTAGCTGGCGGGGTTTGTGGAGGCTACTTGAGGCTTGGGCTGGTCCCTTGCTCTCTCCCTCTTGATTTTTTTCTTGTTCTTGGGTGGAGGGTGGAGGGTTGGCACTTGAGGGTGGAGAGTTGCTTTGTTGTAGAGACTTTATTTGGAGTAAAGCATTGGTTGAGGGAGTTTTGTGTGGCATTTTGCAAAAGTGTTGGTTGAATGCAAAATTTTAGATCTGAGTTCTAGAGAGTTGATACACATTGAGGCCAAGTTTCAAATCTAGATCTATTATGGAGAAAAAGTTATGAAGGTTTGAAGTGGAGGTGTTTGGATTTCAAGGCAGCCAAGGAGGGCGTATTGAGGAGCATCATTCTTATTGACATTTTATGTTCTTGCAATGAAACTTCGAGGGTAATTTTCTTGTCTTATCCACTCTTTTGTGTCAAATTTTTAGCTTCAATGGACTCGAGATCTATGAGTTATGCATAAAATACAACCGGGTGTGAAGGTAGAAAAGGGTTAGAAAGTCAATATTAGTAAAATGTCCACCAAAATTGTAGAATATATTGGATTAAGATGAAAATTGGTATGTAAGCATTTAGATAGTTGATCTACAATGTGGAAAAGTTTCAAGTTTTTTGGAGCTACTGTACATGTTTTGTGGTAGAACAAAGATAGGTATGGCAGTTTCTAGGGCATTGAGGGAATCATAGGATAGGGATTTGGGGAAAGGGGGGGTTTTGAGGGTAGATTTATGGATATTTAAGGTGTTTAGGGATATCAAAGTTATGTACAAAGAATTTCCACAGCAAAGGCCCGGAGCTATCCCAAACACACTTGCAAATCTTTGTGACAATGTGCTAAGGAATTAGCATTCCTAACGGTCACAGGGATTGGGTTTCAGGCTAGTCCTTGTTTGTTTTTGTTTTTGTTTTTTTTAACAAATTCAACTTCCACAGGGAAAATTGTCACAACAGTTAATTTTTCTACCTCCTTAAATGCTAGGAATTTGACAAAAAAAAAAAAGGAAAAGAAAATTTCTTGAGCAAACTATATAAGAGGCTTTGTGATGCTAAACTTGGTATCTATCACTATTGTTTTTGAAGCTAAGCTTGGTGAAATTYACCAAGTTCAATGCTTTTCCATCTTTTGGAAATACTTGCAAAATCTAAACAATTTTAAGTTTCTAAGTCAGAGCTTTGCCGTCCCGTATGAGATAAGCAAAATTCCAGGTTAACACTACTTACACAATTTAAATAGTACAAAATACCACTACATGTGTTAGTACAAAAACAAAGGTTAATACATGTAGATAATGTTTAGGCACTTTTAGAAAACACCTAAACTTATAGTAAAATTTGTTCCTAAGGAAGCTATGTTAAATAGGATTGATTCTAGGTATTACACCTAGTAGGCATTGCAACTCAAAAATCAGAAAGTAATATGTTCCTTACCAACTAATACTATCATTTATCCTCACATGGTAAAACTAATTTCACAATTTGGGCACTCCACCCTTAATGGCCACAAGTGTAAAGGCAACTCCCAAATTGGTTCTTTCCACAGGTACAAGCTCAATTGAGGATGTCTAACTCGGCCTTAGCATATGGCGAGTTGTTATTGTCTCCTTCACAGGGAACCACTATACTTTGCTAGATTGATTTGCTTTTATTATTCACCACTGCACAATTTGGCTTTGTAAAACTTTTATACTGACAAAACTTGCATTTGGATTTCACCCAATGGGAATCTTTCCTCTCACTCTCCATCTTTACTTCCCACATTGGTTCTCTCAGACTTAACACAAGCTCCAATTAGGACAGCCATACACTAATACTTCATACAAAACAAGCTTGACAAATAATTGCAGTTTACTACAATGACACCCTGATTTCAAATGGGATGCAACTCAAGATTGACACAAGTCACACTCATTAAATCAAACACCCATTTGGTAACATACACATACACTCATAACACATGCACCAATTCAGCCTAAGATATTTTTATTAAATTGAATTGGTGAACACATTCACCGTTAAAGTTCACAATTACAAAATATTAGGTTCACTGGTGAACACATTCACTGTTAAAGTTCACAATTACAAAATATTANGTTAAAGTTCACAATTACAAAATATTAGGTTCACTGGTGAACACATTCACCGTTAAAGTTCACAATTACAAAATATCAGGTTCACTATAGTGTCCTCAACTTCTACAATATAATTCTAAAACCCATCCAACTTGCACTCAGCATCCTAATTGAATTTAAAATCACTTCCTCAGTTCATTCTCCCACCCACTTAATAATCTTCTTTAAACCCATAGGAAAGCAAACAAAGCAGCACAACTAGCTAAACACACACTGACCAAATCAAAAATAGTGGGTGAAAAACAAATGAAAGAAAACTAGACCAAATAGGCACCCACCAGCCTGACAATTACCAAAACTAAAGAGGACTACTAACCAACTTGGAAACTGCCCAATCTGGTTTTCATCCCAAACAACCACCATCTACTCACCACATCCAACCTCAAACAATCAATTAGGACAGATCTTACTACAGGTGGAACCAAACCATCCAACTTGGATTGGAAATGAGACTCAACTTTCATCCAAATTAGCAAGGCAAATTACCACACTCACAAAACTAATCACTCCCAATAACATTCAAATTGCATTCCCATGTTGGTAAAGACATTAAAAAACACAAAATTGGAACACAAAATTCAACAACCAACTCTCATAACACAACAAAAACACACACAATTGAACGTCATAAACCAAAAATTCACTACCAGATAGGATATCTACAGTACAACACCACATAAATTAGTACGAGCTCCTTTGTACAACCAAATGGCATTAAATTAAATTCTAGAGACCCCTTTAAGTGGCATTATCAAGGTACAAAGTGGGGTTTGCACTCTAGGATTAGTACAACAATGAAAAAATACTAAAAAAAGAAGCCAAATTCAAAAGCTTGTATACAAACTGAAGTTAGGAAGGTTTGAAGGAACCTCTAAGTCCTTAAAAACTTGAAAATGGTGACAAAAAGAGCTTAAGATACACCAAAACAATCACGTTTACAACTTTGGCTCAAAAAATCCAATTAAATGAACTAATGTATACAAAGCCAAAATTTGGCTATAAAAGAGGTGAAATGAGAGAAAAGTGAGCACCTTTATATACATTCTCAAGGTCACTCACCTCCTCCTATTTCTAAGTGATAATCTTATCATTTAAGATTTTCACCTTAAATTACCATTTTAACTTTTAACTTTGGACCAAAACTCTAACTTTTGGAGATTAACTCCAAATCAAAAATGGATTAAGCCATTGGCTCTAGAAGTCCATTTCTAGCTAGTACTAAAAACCTTCCACTTCCAACCCTTCATTTTACACTAGAAACTCATCAAAACCTAGACCCAACTTAACACCAAAAAAGGTTAAAATCCAACTTTTGGAGTTTGTCTTTTCTATGAAAAATAACTAGCCTAGGCTTTTTAGAAGGTATGAAGGAGTAAGAAAAGACCTAACCTGGACCTCATTCCAATTTTATATAATCCTGAAACACCGGTCAAACTCCATCGTAACTATAAGTTTGTCGATTCTTTGGAGGATCTTGTCAATTTGGGTACTTCTCGCTATTAGAATGTCTTGAAACTTGTTGGAGTGTCTTATTAACACAAAAAAACTATCATAATATTTAGTGAGATTTTATTGCAACCTAGGTAATTTCTAGGAATTTTCTTTTGGAAGTTCAGGCGGTTAACCGGAAAAACATTTTCTAAGTATTTAAAAAATTTGAAACTTTTTGTGGAACCTCTCATGGAATTCCAAAAGGTTGTATAAGCCTATACAATAGTCGAAGGCAAATAAATCCTGCACCCTCATTTAATTACCGGGTTCCAGAGAATTTTTCATACAAAAAGGAATCTTGTCAAAGCAACTTTGCCATCAAGTTCCTAGTGTGATTTCAGCCCTAAACGCTATCCCCCGGCTATAGATTCCTTCCATGGCCTGTCATGCATTTTTTCAACCTACAAGCTACCAATTGGAATTTCTACAAAATAATAGGATTTAAATGGGATCTTGAAACCTGTCTATGGAATTGAGCTCTAGGATTCTCACCAAGTTCTTTTAGACAAATTTTAGTCATTTACTATCACATGCATGATAAATTAGGCCATTTTGGGCAATTCTACCAAAGGTTGGTAAATACCGCAATTTTGTGATTTCTAACCTATTTGCAAGTGGAATTTGAATCTACTCACGTGAAAACACTCAAAATATGACTAAATACTATATTGGCATGTAATACACATATTTTGACTTTACACTCTTTTTTGGGCTTTTGTACTATTTTTCACACTTAATTTTGCAAAAAATCAAAAAAGAAACCCTAGCAAGTCCCAAATGACACAATGGGAGCTCACAGTAGGAGAACTAGAAAAGTGCAAAATCTCATGAAACTAGATTTTGTCACTGTAATTTCACATTTTAATTTAAAATAGGAAAATCCATTTTTTTTAAAAATTTAAAATTGGCCATTTAGGAAGAGTTGATGGCAATGAGATTTCACCAAAAAATGATCCAAGGTTCATCTCAGTCAATGTTCAAAAATGGCGYGCAATGGGAGTGTTGTTTGCACTCATGAGGACTTAAAATAACATATTTTTATACATTAGGAAAAATTTCAGCCCTCCAAGGGGCTGTTAAGAGCAGTGGTGCAAAATTATAATTATGTCTCACACGTCTCCTATTCCCCTATATCCGCTCATTCTGGCAAGCAGGCGATGAAAGAACAGGCTGAGAGCCAACGATGCAGATCATGGATTCTGTTGTTAGAGGACGATGAATGCATGCTGCCAAGCAACTACTGATTTGGATTTCCATGGATATCACAATTATCCACGCATGACCGGCGGCTATTAATGGTGTTCCTTTGTGGCAAATCCGCCTCTTTCAATTTCAAATTGAAATCATTTTGCAAACCAAAAAGTTGTATGAGCAGTCCAGCACTTGGGAAGTCCACAGGTTCGACTTTAGGAATTGTAGTTTTTCTAAATCAGTTTTGTGTCAACTCCATTTCAAATATTAATTGTTTTGTAAATTATGTCAACAGAGGATTTGCCATGTAAGGTTCAAGTGACAATCGATGGAAAATACAGACCACTAATTTTGCGAGGCCGATTACTTGACGGGCAAACTTCACGGTCGGAGTTTCCTGAGAAACGAAAAGCTAGCTATCAGAATCTTGACTTGTGGCTGGATGGTTCTATTTATCCTGTAGACTGTCAAGGTAAGCGACCAAAGTTCACTGATATTCGGAATTTCATAGAGTTTGTAGGAGAGGGAGAGAATGGATTGCTCGGTTATGCGTCTAATTTAGCTAATTCTATGTCTCCTGCTGCAATTGTTGAGTGTGAGGGTGAATTGAGATCAAGCGAATTTCAATACCTACAGCAATGTGTGGGCACTTTAACTTCATCTTTAGAGCAGAAACAAGTTGAAGTGTATTACCTCCAGGACTTGAAAAGTAACCACCTCAGGGATTTAGGAGTGTATCAGAGGCAAGTGCATGATCTAGACGACATCTGAGAATTCCCAGTTGCGAAGTAGATTAGTTAGTGTCCAAGGCTTCAAGCAAATTACAAAGCAAAAATACTTGACCTCCAAAATGATCTCAATGAAGGCACCCATTCCGAATAAGCTCTTGAATCAGATATTGGATCCCTGATAAGAGAAAATGCTAGAAAGTTAGCTGCACTGGAGCAAAGTCATGAGGTTGCTTTTCAAAAATTACAATTAGCTCACGACGAGGCTGTACAGAGTCTCTCTTATTTGCAGAGAAAATGGAGTCAGTTTTTTCCCATTGCATGCGGCTACCTCAGGCAGGTCCAAAAGCTGAGGGATTTGTGCACGCTATCTCAAACATGAGGCCATGCAAAGGCGTTGCGACGACTTACTTGCGCAGTCATTGCACCAAATATAGTTAACAGAGTGCATGAAGAGAATGTCCATAACTGCCAAAGTAAACGTTTAAGCGGATCTCAAGAGGAGCAGATTCAGTTTGGCAAAACCCTTGCTAACATCTTCACGAAGACTGAAGTGAAAGCCATTTTGAATTCACCAAACTTTAGGTCTGTAGGTATTGACGTTGTCAATCATTACTTAGACAGAGTTGGAGCCGGGGTGGGAGCGCATGAGATTCTCGCCACTTGTGACCGCAATGGAATTACTCAACAAGGATATGCCTCTGTGTACAAGCAATTCAAAGGTAGTGCAAAAGCAGCGGGGAAAGGGTTGAAGGTTTGTTGTCTCCCCAAACTTTACCACGTCTCCATTTTACAGAAGCACATGAATTCCAAGTTGATTGATTTTGTTGGCGAGTACTATTGCATCAATAATTCTCTAGAGATTCCATCGCACGGAAGGTCAAAGAAGAAGGATCATGAGCATGTCCAACTGACGGCCAACAATTTGTTTTTCGTACACATTGAGCAAGTGCAGAGGACCATGGTTCAATTGTACCAAGTTATGGATGAAGGTACGCCACAAACAAAAAATGAATAGGCATGTTGTGTTCTATTGCTGTACCTAGCTAGTCAGTCATGGTCAATTCCACTTCAACTAGTCCCTTTGTCATACAATAGGAATCATGAGATTACAGAATCTAGACTTCTAAGGCACAGTGTGGACATCATCACATATCGAGTGAGTAACTCAGGAACTTTAGCTTTCTGATAACATTTTCTAGTTGCAACCAATTCAGTTTCGTCAATGTCTTAGGCAGTCTTTTGCATTCGTACTAAAATGCACTTCTATTGCCAAAGTGAAGCTTCCACATCTGCACATACATTTGTGATTAGTTTTTGTTTGCATGGAATTGTCAAATATGAAATCTATACGGTTATGATGCTTCAATGCTCTCACAGAATCTTATTCATGTGCTCCTCAATCATTAATTCTAGCTTATCATACGGAAGAATGGTTCATGATATTTACCTACAGCTCTCATCGTACACTTTGTATGTGGAACAGAATTGGTAGGAAAACCACTAATATTTGTACTCAAATTGGACGAAGCTTAGATTGTCCACTCTCAAAAGCTAGAATGAGTGAGCATCACTTTAATGAATCGAGCCCTTGATCCAAATATTATGACTAGAATTGAAGAATATATTGCCATACAATTAGAGAGGAAAATTTGGCCAGTCGGATGTTTTGTGAGAACCTGAAAATAGATGAGAGAGGATATTACTATAAAATCCGGGTGAGGATTCAAATCTTGACATATTTTTTTTGGTTCCAGGCATGGAATATTAGGACTTTACTAACATTAAGATTTAGTCAATAGGGTGATAGAACTAAATAGATAATTTAGTTAAGGAAACTCCTAAAAGTTTCCTAATTCTGCCCAGAAACCGGAACCGGATGAGGATCCTGGATTCCGCATATAGTTAGCAAAAATCACAGAGATATATCCGAAGATATATCGGGAGCTAATGGAATCGGTATTGGCATCCAGTTGGACATTTTCTGGATCCAATGGATTCCTAGGATGTGACGGAGGATCGTTCAACGGTCGGATTTTCCGGGAATTTCGCAAGAACGGATACTTGGCCAGAAAACGGCTAATCCTAACGGTGAGTGGCTAGAACGGGAAAGAAAAAGGGAGGGGTTACACCCCACACTCTCATTTCTTGTCTTCCATTCAACTGGAGCGTGCGGAGCTGAGCGTTTGGAGCTTGGAGGGAGGTGCTCTGTGTTTCCGGTTCTTGCCGTGAGGATTTGAGTTGTTTGTTTACTGAAGAATTGAGTTGAGGGAGAGTAAAGCTGGAGTGTGAGCGCTACCTCTGAGGGCTATGGCGAAGGCGGAGGGGAGCGGCTCTGTAAATCTGAAATTCAAGACTGTCTACCATGTGATTCCGAAGGATGAGAAGGAGAGGAAGCAACTGGACGCGGATCTGGGGCAGCTGGGGTGTAGCGGATTTCTGAGCCGACCTTGGAGCTTGAGGGACGACAACATGGTTCGGGAGTTGATGGATAGACAGTCCAACAAGTGGGTCAAGACAGTCCAAGCGCTTCCGGCCAAGTGGACGATACAGTTGTGGAAGAAGACGTACGACTTTCCGCGTGCTGGGGACGGGCTGACATCCCGAACTGACAAATACGCGGAAGGTAAATTCATGAACCCTCCCAACCTAAAGGATGGCTACGCAGTAGCAGATTGTAGGGACCTGAGGGAGAAGAGGTTGTTAGAGTATTTGGTCCCCATTCTGTATCCGGAAAGGCCAAACTGGATTACTGTAACTTAGGCCAATACGATTTTTGGAGCACTGAGCGGAGAGAGGAAAGTCTGCTGGGCTGAAGTCATTAGGAATCTAGTGAGCAAGATGGTCCACGCATTAGGCAACACCAAGGCCACCTCCATTGGTCCTTTTGTTTTTCACTTGTATCAACATCTGGGGACTTTGAGGAGTAAGGAGAAGGTAGCGTATAAATCCGCAGCCACGATGGTGAAGTTGAATCTCACTCCACCCCGGAAGCTAGAATGTGAGGATGAGAAGGATACGGAAGAGGATTCTGAGAGAGAGTCTTCAGAGAAGAATAAGTCATCCTCAGATAAGAGAAAGCATTTGGAGAGGATGTGAGCCTCTAAAAAGGGGAAGGGAGCCTAGGACGAAGAGAGACAGTCCGTCGATCCGGAAACGGAAAGACGGGATTCCCTGGGGAGAGTGATTGAGGATCTCGAGAGGATCCCAGAGAAGGTTGACACGGAGAGAGGAGTAGTCAGAAATGTGTGCGGGCTACTAGGAGGGATTGACGTATCGGAACTCAGAGAGAAGGTAGAGGACCTACTCCGGTCAAAGGAATCCTAGAAATGGGAAGACAAAGTTGAGGAACTGACAAAGGAGAACGAGTCGCTCCAGCGTCAGTTAGAGAGGAAGACAAAATAGAATGAGGATGAGAAGAAGCTTTCCTCAGAGATAGGAACGACGCTGAAATGGATCCACTACTTTATAGAGGCTTCCGGAGATGTGGTAAGCAAGGCCAAGATGTTTGATGAGGAAATCCACAAGGCAAGCAATGAGGCAGCAGTGAAGTCAGTGACAGTCTTGGTTGAATTCTCAGAGGCGACGGAGAAAGTTTTGTATGAGATCCGGGATGTTCTTACGCACGCGGGTCTGTATCCGGATTTGAAGCAAGAAGGGAAAGTCAGCCCAAGGAAGGACATTCTGACTTCAAAGACAGCAGAGATGTCTATGCCGGCATTTGGGAAGCAACGGAGCAAGCCAGAGGAGGAGAAGACTCCAGCAAAAGCAACCCCAAAACTGAAAGCGGTGAAGGAAGAAAAGTCTACACCTGCATTCGGAACCAAGATTCAAGCCCGGAAGTCCGGATCAGAGATGGGCACACCTCAGAGCACGGACATCAGACGATCACCGAAGGAGCACAGCACGATCAAGAAGAAATCAACAGCCAAGCGGGTAAGGGAGGCATCTCCCGTCAAATAGCAATCAGAGGAGGACGAGTCGCCAGACAATTCCAAGGAAGCGGCTAGCAAGTCAAAATCTGGATTCGATCCAGATGAGGACCCGGAAGTGGAATCAAAAGAAGACTCTGATACGATTCGAATCTCTCCCACGAGCTTCAAGGGGACGCCCTCAAAAAGGAAGGCGACAGCTTATAGTAAGGCATCAGCAAGTAGAATCCAGCCAGCTAGGAAGGGATCCGCCAAGCATGAGGAACCTTCTCCTAAGCGGCTTAAGAAGTAGATAGGAAGTTTCTTAGATTAGGCGTAGGTCAGTTGACCGAAAACCTAAGTTTTGGGGTAGGTAGGAAGCTACTAGTTAGCTGCTTTTGAGTTTTGAGTTGGATGCATTTGGACATCCGGATCCAGATTTTTCGGATCTGAGATCCATTTTTTTTGGGATGGACAAGTGGTGGAAAGTCAACAGGTGGTTTAGGGTTTCTCCTGACCTATGTTTTATTCCCTTGGGACCTTTAGGGTTTCATTGGGTTGGTATTTAGGGGCTGACCTTGGATGGCAACCGGGGGCATCATTTCAGTCTTATTTTCTGTTTCCTTAAGCAAAGTTCGGACTTCATTCTATCATATGCCAAAGTCTGAAAAGTCTTGGTATTGTGTTGGTAGGTTGGGGGTGTTGAATCACCACTTGGCAATGATATCTGTGTTTGCAGAGAGAGAGAGGAAGGGTGAGTCCCCAGGTTCTGTCAGATCCGGTTCTGGGAACTAAAGTGAGTTCGTAAGAGGATTGAGTGTACTGTGAGGAATCTGAGTACGATCTGGCTGCCTTATGAACTTCCGTGTGGGATAGCCACTCCTAGATTGAATGAGGTCTAGTAGTACCCAGTCTTAGGACAATCGAAGTGCTGAGAGGTCTTGTTGTTTCCGGAAGTAGGAATCAGACTTGTATGTTGAACCTTTCAGTTATCCAGTTCCAAGCTCTGCCTATGGAATCCTGGTCTTGACAGAATCTGTTGTTCTAGTGTTGAAAGGTTGATAAGGATTCCTTGCGTGACCTATTAGACTGGATTCACATCCGGATCAGTTGTGAGGGAATAATTGCTGCCTAGTGTGTGCGTCTTGTGTTTTGTTTTGTTAAGTGAAACTTCAGTCACTCTAAACCATTGAAGGGTAGGATTTACGTGTCCTTCCATAATCCCAAGAACGGATCCCTCCGATATTGAGGTTAAACTTCATACTTGGTTACGGAAGATTGCTAGATACGGATCCGGATCTGGGAGAGGCACAGGAATATGACACTCCTTCCGGATTCCGCATACGACTAGTTGGATAGGAAAAGATTTGCTCGAATAGGGAGAGGTACAGGATTATGACACTCCTCCTTACTTGGGTGTGGTGTTTTGATTGTGGGATTTGAGAGGGAACTGGTGTTGTAACAGTTGGTGAGTGTAAACCATTTCCGGTCTCAGATCCGATTTTATTGTGTTTGGGTGGCTTCCGCATCCTGATCCGGTCCACCTCAGGAAATTACAAGTAAAATCTCTAGGGAACAATACACGAGTCATCCTAAAAGTGTTTTTAGTCATTTTCAAACGCTTACTAGGATAATTGTGCTTTCTTGTGCTACGACATGTTTTCAGATACCAAGAGAATCCCACGACATACTATCATGGGTGTTCCAACAAACTCGTATCCCTACTCTTATACATGCCCAAGAATCTGGTCAAAAGGTTTACATACTTGAGGTGGGTGAATTTGCAGTACAGAGGCATCTGTTTGCAGACATGAAAAACATCAAATGCATGTACGGTTTAAGTCACGGAGCATGTACAAAGAAAAATTGTACATATATTGTCTCCAAAAACAAGTGAAACCAAGTATAGCTACTATCGAACAAGCAACTGCAACTTTCTCAAAAAGAACTACTACTCTCGATGGAGGTCTATTCAACACACAACATGAGGCAAAACCAATCACAGGAGTGGCAGAAAAGGGACAATGGAAGCCCATCCTCCCCATCCCCATGGATAGGGTGCACATGTGCACCTTGCACGCTTTCAACCAAATTACAAAAAAAATAATCCACCTACACTTTCAATTCATCTGGACCATTCGTGACCCAAGCATGCAAAGGAGTGCGATTGAAGACATGCAATGCGTGTTGTCTTCAACAAGAGCTCACAGTGGAAATGTGAAAATTTTCAAGGACAATCACTTGTCAGGGAAGCAAAGTAATGTTCTATCAAAGCCATCTTTCAATGGATCTCATGCTGCTAAGTGATATGAACCATCTTCACTACCAGGTGGTTTGAACAAACTGTACGTAGACGTCGTCTCAGCGGAAAAAAAATTCATGAGTGGCGGTGCTTCTAAAAGGGCAAAACTCGAGGTGTAGGTGGGACCAGAAAAATTGAAACCATATTTTCAAGGATTGACGCTAGCTGACGACAAAAAGGCTGATTTTAAAGGCTTAGTAGAGTCTTGGGGCCAACAATTCATCAAGGCATTCGGGGAGCAGCACGAAACGCACTACATTGTAAGGATTCTAAGAACCTTCATATATAATCCAAAAAAGAAGAGAAGTTCAATTGAGTATTGAAATGTCTACAAAATCACATGTATTTTTGAAACAAAAATTGACATATGAACCATCCTCGTGACACTAAATTGCATAGTAGTTTGCTAGTACAATACCAAAGTTTTTTCCTTCCAATAACTCCATTGATAGCGATGCACTCTAGGTAAGAGTCTTTTACATTATATGCCAATGAATTGAAAATGCAACATTATGGTGGGGTCTGTCTGTAACCTCTGGTTTCTTTGGCCGCAAGCTTTTGATGTCTCTCCAACCTTATTGCCGACTCCCTTGAAATGTACAGCACTATTGATCAACACAATTGGTTCCAAAAGCTCAACTGATTTGCGCGTGACCACATCGACCTATCATTTTTAGATTGCTAAAAAAATGTTTAGCCAAGGAGGGTGGATGAGGAAGTCGTCATACTGAACAACAAATCTAATGCTATGTACATACTTTACATCAAATACATTTGTGCATTATAGAAACTGCTAGAATTATTTTTTTTCAGCATTTGACATTTTTCCACTAGCTCTACAACCATCTTTCAATTTGATGATATACGTAGGAAGAGCTCACAGAAACTATAGCCTACATTAAACACATTGTCATCAAAATTCTAAGATAGTGTTTTGATATTGCAGCATGCATTCGTCAAACACGCACCCTAGTTTGTATTTGAATATGGAAGTCTCTTGATATGGTCCTGTCAGGGATTGGAATTTTCACACTTCGCAGCTAAAGCTACTTACCAGCAGCATACTCAGCATGGTGGTGGAAGAAGTAAAAAATGTCCGTTGGTGCAAACCTATAAGTATTAGTATCAGATTATACAACATCGTTTCCATGAACAGGCAAAGAAAACAAATTCAGTTGCTATTGAGGCTAGAGAGAAGAACCCGACAATGGAGGCTTGAATTCAGAGAAGGCGTGCAGCTTCCGCTGCATCATCAGCGGAGGCCCATGAAAACTTGTGGCGCCTAAAATGCCGGAGAGTGGGTTCAAAATGGATGCCAACAGATCCCTATCTAGATGAATCACTTTCTCATGGACATAGTGACTCTCTCAATGTTGACGTGGCTAATCAACATATGGGAGCCAATGACGCAGCAACTATAGACGTGATGCTGTTAGATGGAATCAGGATTGATTAGCAACCTCTTTGGCGGGAGTACATCACTTCCTATTTTTTTTTCTCATCTGTCTGATTGACCTGGATAAGCACAACACCTAATAGTCATGAAGGCATCACTAGACATTGAGGGAAATATTTAAAAAGACATGAAATGAACAGGATTTGTAGTTTTTGTGAAGCCTAGAAGAAAGAATATTCACCTTTTGTGGCGCTTCACCCTGATGTTGAATGTACAAACTGAACTTAGCTAGTGTAGGAAATACAAAAGCAATATTAATCTCTTGCCGAATAGATTCAAGAGTCCAATTACTGCCGACTTCGAGCTTATCGTAGTACAAAAAAGCACAATTATCCTAGTAAGCGTTTAAAAATGACTAAAACCACTTTTAGGATGACTCGTGTATTGTTCCCTAGAGATTTATCTTGTAGTTTCCTAAGGTAGACCGGATCAGGATGCGGAAGCCAACCAAATACACTCAAACCAGATCTGAGACAGAAAAAGGTTTTCACTCACCAACTGTTACCACTAGAAGAAACTTGCGTTTTTGGCGGCAACGCAGGACAACATGTTACTGCGTTGAATTTGACGTCACCACCCATCATCGTTGATGTCGTCCAAAATGAGTTCTTTTTTTAACGTCAAAAAATGTGACAAATTTTTCTGAACGTTAGAAGAAACATCCCAATTTTCGGTGACGTCACAGCAAATCCGGCCAAACCAAACGGCTCAGAGTGTGGCACGTGGAGGGGTCTTGAAAGCCACCTCACCATTTTCCGGGTAGTTTCTGCCACCCGTATTTTTTTGCAAAAATAATCGGTCTGCCCAAGGTAGTGACGTGGACCCACTAAAAAATCTGACGTGGATCGAAAAATCTGACGTGGCACTACCATGTCAGGTGCCACGTGTCAGTTTTGATGAGGCTTTGGGGTTCCGAGGCTTGTTCTCCGCAACGTCACGTACAACGTCACGGTGTTTTTGCAGACATCACACAAACATCATCCCGTCATGCAAGATGTCGTATACAACATTACAGCGTTACTTGGGACATCAATACAGACGTCATCTTGTCATGCAAGATGTACTGGTTCAATTGCAAAAAGATTGATTGGTTGTTTACAACGACATTATACACCATTCAAAATACATCATACACTGTACACCATACATTTTATACAATACACCATTCAAAATACATCATACACTATACACCATACATTTTATACAATACACCATTCAAAATACATCATACACTATACACCATACATTTTATACAATACACCATTTTAAAATACATCATATATTATATACAATACATCATATAAAATACATTGTATTATCATATATTATATATGATAATTCGCATATAAGCTCATTTAATTGTAAGTATATTTATATGAGAAACCATCTGATATTTATACAAGTAGAATGGTAGGAGGAAAGACAAACCATATGGGATATACTTGATGCATTAGGATTTAGATCCTATCTCTCTGGATGTCTTTGAAGACGTTGCAAAAAACATGTGCATGTTTGAGTTGACATTTCAATTCATGTCTCGTTTGATGTCTTTATTAACATCTACGAAACAATGCTAAAATTCATAAACAATGTCTGACTGTTCTAGCACGGCATACCATCACTTTAAATTGTTACATCAACTACAATTTCTTTTTAATTTAAAGATGAGGAAAAAATCCAAGAATTTCACACCCACTTGTGTTTTCTCCCAAAAGAGTGGATGTGAAAAAGAAGAAAGAATGTAGCATGTGTGTAAAGCAATTTAATTGACTAAATTTTAGGAAAACAAAACAAAATTTGATATACATGTGCAATACGACCTTAGAAGAATGAACTATTTCCAATTTTTCAAGAAAGTTCACAAATTYCAATAAATTGTATTAACCTTTCAAGGACTAAGAGGACACAATGTGTCCTCTTCAAAGTTTTCAATGGCAATTTCTTGGAAGGGTGAAACAAATCTCAATATTTCATAAACTAAGATCTTGTAGATAAAGAAGTTTTCATACTTCTTGCATATTCCGATTTTCTAATTTTGAGTGTAAAAAGTAGTTAAAAGGTTACTTAGGTTATGTAGTCAAGTATGTAGTCTAGTATGAAAAGGAAGTGAAAATAATGTTTTTTCATAAAAAGAGAAGTAGAAATGGAAAAAAAAATGTTTGTAGATGTTTTCATTCTTTAATGCACATAAACAAACAATTTTTGAAAAAATAAGTTCAAATTTTAATTTTCAACAATTTTTAGAATAAAAGACTTAATCTAGTGYAATTAACATAAAAAAATGATTAGAATGATTTCAAAATTTTATAAGATGTTCCAAATAATATGATAGTAATATCAGTTTTGAATTTCAAAAATTTATGCATATATAAATTTTTATGAAATTTGTAGAATCCAATATGGTTGGTTTTGACTTTCTACTCTTCATGTTTGAAAATGTGTACAAATTTGAGAGAGTTTCTTATTTTTCAAATTTTCAAATAAAAAAATACAAAATTTTCTTTGGATTCCAAATAAACTTTTTTTAGGGGTAAAAATMCTTCATTCATCTTTTTATAAATTATATTCTCCAAAAACTGCCTTTTTTGCCTATGAAGTTGATCATCCTCAATTGTTATAATCTAAAAATCTAACGGTCAAAATTTTTGCCTATGAAGTTGATCATCCCATATTTTAATGAACAGTGCAATTTTTGTTTTTAGTGTCCATTATCTGTAGATGTTCCATTTGCTTCATTATGGTCCATGTTTTCTTTGTAATTCCCCTTTTTTTTCCTACTTCCCCAATTTATTCTTATTCCTCATAATTTTCCGTACACCCCATTTTTTTTCCTTACACCCCATCTTTTTTTCGCATGCATGAACCTATTCCATGTTCAAGTACTTTCCATTTGAAGTGTCCTAGTTCAGTTCAAGTCAAAATTTATTAATTGTTGCACAATCTTTTCTTGCAATATCTGTGTTTTCGTACAATTTGGTAAGAAGCACACGAACCACATGCGAAATTTGTGCGCACCAACTCCCATTTTGCATCCCTTCAAACAAAGTTTATGATGCTTGTGGGAACAATTGCCCTTTTTAGTAGTAATTTACTGCCGGGAAGCGTCCTCCCTATTTCCTAAACCGCTGCCTGCAGTCGCTGGGAGGAGTCCGCTGACATGGCCATCCTGCCTTTTTTTTGACGTCACCAAAAATTTCAGTCAATGTTATGTATGACGTCACAGGTGACATGTGACGTTGTTAGTGACGACGACACGTTTGCACACTTTTCTCTCTTTGTTATCTTGGACATCATCCAAGATCGCAAAATTCGGCACGCATTTCGGAAAAAACGCAGGATGTCATTTAAAACAGGCACACGTTTTTTTGAACGTCACGTGTTTTTGCAAAAACGTAGTCAAAAACGCCGATTTCTTCTAATGTACTTAACCAATTTCCTCTCAAATCCCACAGTCAAAACACCACACCCAAGTAAGGAGGAGTATCATAATCTTGTACCTCTCCCTATTCGAGCAAATCTTATACTATCCAACTAGTCGTATGCGGAATCCGGAAGAAGTGTCATAATTTTGGGCCTCTTCCAGATCCAAATCCGGTTCTAGCAATTGTTCGTAACCAAATATGAAGTTTAACCTCTATCTCCGAGGGGTTCGTTCTTGGGATTATGGAAGGACACGTAAATCCTACCCTTCAATGTTTTAGAGTGACTGAAGTTTCACTTAACAAAACAAAATACAAGACAAACACTAGGCAGCAATTATTTCCTCACAGCTGATCCGGATGTGAATCTAGTCCAACAGGTCACGCAAGGAATCCTCACCAACGTCTCAACACTAGAACGACAGATTCTGTCAAGACCAGGATTCCATAGGCAGAGCTTGGAACCGGATAACTGAAAGGTTCAACATACAAATCCGATTCCTACTTCCGGATACAGTAGGACCTCTCAGCACTTCAATTGATCTAAGATTGGGTACTACTAGACCTCATTCAATCTAGGAGTGGCTATCCCACACGAAAGTTACAAAGGCAACCAGATCATACTCAAATTCCTCCCAGTACACATGATCCTCTTACTAACCCACTTTAGTTCCCGGAACCGGATCCGACAGAACCAGGGGACTCACCATTTTTCTCTATTCTTGCAAACACAGATACCATCGCCAAGTAATGACTCAACACTCCAAGCCTACTAACACAATACCACGACTTTTCAGACTTTGGCACATGATGGAATGGAAATCTGAACTTTGCTTAAAGGAAATGAAAACAAGACTGAAATGATGCCCCTGGCTGCCATCCAAGGTCAGCCCCTAAATACCAACCCAAGGAAACCCTAAAGGTCCCAAGGGAATAGAGCACAGGTCAGGAGAATGACATGTGTCATTCCTTATCCCCCACCTATTGACTTTCCACCACGTGGCCATCCCAAAAAAAGTGGATCTCAGGTCCGAAAAATCCGGATTCGGATGTCCAAGTGCATCCAACTCAAAAGTAGCTAACTAGTAGCTTCCTACCTACCCAAAAACTTAGGTTTTTGGTCAACTGACCTATGCCTAATCTATGAAACTTCCTACGTACTTCTTTGGCCGCTTAGGAGAAGGTTCCTCATGCTTGGCGGATCCCTTCCTAGGTGGCTGGATTCTACTCGCTGATGCCTTACCACCAACTATCGCCTTCCCCTTTGATGGCTTCTGAACTTTCCCCTTGAAGCTCGTGGGAGAGATTCAAATTGTATTAGAGTCTTCTTCTGATTCCAATTCCTGGTCCTCATCCGGATCGGATCCGGATTCTGACTTGCTGCCTCTTCCTTGGAATTATCCGGCGACTCATCCTCCTCTGATTGCTGACTGATGGGAGATGACTCCCTTGCTCGCTTGGCCATTGATTTCTTCTTGATCGTGCTGTGCTCCTTTGGTGATCGTCTAATGTCCGTGCTCTGAGGTGTGCCCATCTCTGATCCGGACTTCCGGGCTTGAATCTTGGATCCGGATCCAGGTGTAGAATTTTCTTTCTTCATCGCTTTTAGATTCGGAGTTGCTTTTGCTAGAGTCTTCTCCTCATCTGGCTTGCTCCGTTGCTTCCCAGATGCCGGTGTAGACATCTTCTCTGTCTTTGAAGTCAAAATGTCCTTCTTTGGGCTGACTTTCCCCTCCTGCTTTGGATTCGGATACAGACCAGCATGCTGAAGAACGTCCCGGATCTCGTACAAAACTTTCTCCGTCGCCTCTGAGAATTTAGCCAATACTGTTACTGACTTTACTACTGCCTCGTTGCCTGCCTTGTGGATTTCTTCATCAAACATCTTGGCCTTGCTCACCACATCTCCGGAAGCCTCTATAAAGTAGTGGATCCGTTTCAGCGTCGTTCCTACCTCTGAGGAAAGCTTCTTCTCGTCTGCACTGTGTTTTGTCTTCCTCTCTAACTGACGCTGAAGCGACTTGTTCTCCTTTGTCAGTTCCTCAACTTTCTCTTCCCATTTCTGGGATTCCTTGGACCAGAGTAGGTCCTCTACCTTCTCTCCTTGTCAACCTTCTCTCGGATCCTCTCGAGATCCTCAATCACTCTCCCTAGGGAATCCCGTCTTTCCGTTTCCGGATCGACGGACTGTCTCTCTTTGTCCTAGGCTCCCTTCCCCTTTTTAGAGGCTCACATCCTCTCCAAATGCTTTCTCTTATCTGAGGATGACTTATTCTTCTCTGAAGACTCTCTCTTAGAATCCTCTTTTGTCTCCTTCCTATCCTCACATTCTGGTTTCCGAGGTGGACTGAGATTCAACTTCACCATCCTGGCTGCGGATTTGTATGCTACCTTCTCCTCACTCCTCAATGTCCCCAGATGGTGATACAAGTGAAAAATGAAAGGACCAATGGAGGTGGCCTTGGTGTTGCCTAATGCGTAGACCATCTTGTTCACTAAATTTCTAATGACTTCAGCCCAGCAGACTTTCCTCTCTCCGCTCAGTGCTCTAAAAAGCATATTGGCCCAAGTTACTGTAATCCGGTTTGGCCTTTCCGGGTACAGAATGGGGACCAAATACTCTAACAACCTCTTCTCCCTTGGATCCTTACAATCTGCTACTACGTAGCCATCCTTTGGGTTGGGAGGGTTCACGAATTTACCTTCCGCATATTTGTCAGTTCGGGATGCCAGCCCGTCTCCAGCACGCGGAAAGTCGTACGTCTTCTTCCACAAGTCGATCATCCACTTGCTTGGAAGCACCCGGACCGTCTTGATCCACTCATTCAACTGCCTGTCCATCAGCTCCCGAATCATGTTATCGTCCCTCACGCTCCATGGCTGATTCAAAAACCCGTTGCATCCTAGCTGCCCCAGATCCATGTCCAGTTGCTTCCTCTCCTTCTTATCCTTCGGAATCACCGGGTAGACGGTTTTGAACTTCAGATTTACAGAGCTGCTCCCCTCCGCCTTCGCCATAGCCCTCAGAGGTAGCGCTCACACTCCAGCCTTACCCTCTCTCAACTCAATTCTTCCATAAACAAACAACTCGTTTCCTCACTACAAAACCCGGAAACAGGGAGCACCTCCCTCCAAGCTCCAAACGCTATACTTCGTGTGCTCCAGTAGAATGAGAAACAAGAAGTGAGAGTGTGGGGTGTACCCTCCCCCCGTGCTTTTCTCTTTCCCGTTCCAGCTCCTCACCGTTGGGGGTAGCCGTTTTGGCCAAGTATCTATTCCTGCGGAAATTCCGGAAAATCTAACCGTTGAACGGGCCTCCATCACTTCCTAGGAATCCGTTGGATCCAGGGAATGTCCACTTGGATGCCGATACTGGTTCCGTTGGCTTCCGATATATCTCCGATTATATCGGCGTGATTTCTGATGACCATATACGGAACACAAGATCCTCATCCGGTTCCAATTTCCGGGCAGACTGGAAAACTTTTAAGAGTTTCCTTAACTAATTTATCTATTTAGTTCTACCACCCTATTGACTAAACTTTAATGTTAGTAAAGTCTTAATTTTTCCCTCTTGGAACCAAAAAAAATATGTTAAGTTTTGTATCCTCACCCGGATTTTCTAGTAATTCCCTCCTTTATCTATTTTCAGGTTCCCACATCAACTCAAAGCAAAAGGAGGTCTTGGACTTATCAACCCGGCTGACACGCTCACCGGACTAATGGTCAAGTGGGTTGTGAAAGTCTGCGAGCCCAATCAATCCAATCTTCATGTGATGCTTAGATTTAGGTTGGCGAATTTCTAGCCCTACAGTGGCAGACGCTGGCAAGCAAGTCTGGGTTTCTTCCTCACCACCAGATTTCAAACCAAATATGGGTATAAAATTTGGAACCGTGCTTGCGATGCCTAGTGCAGGATGGTGGAGCACATACAATTGGCGCCTCCAACCATCCCAGAGGATCTCCACCAAGAGCCTTCATAGTGGTCGGAATTCTCGGCCCAGATCAGCCCAGGTTTCGTGAGGGCGAGAGCTGCCCAACTCCATCAAGCAGGCTTACAAACGGTGGGTGACGCTAGGATTCATAATCGCTTCCTCTTGAGTGAAGAAGACGCCACACGGTTTGGCCTCCAGAGCAATGAAGCTAATGCATGGATTGTGTCACCGGCTCCCTTCAACAGATGTGGGGATCATTATTGCAAGCCGATTTGCTTCACCCAAGCTCGTCTGACTGGGTGAGTTGTTTCACCTCTAGTGGTAGTACAAATCAGGTGTCTCCCCCCCTTGTTTCTTTTTCAGCCTAGTTAAATCCAGGGTTGTCATAACGGACGGGTAGGACCGTAGGAGTGATCGGATGGAACGGACGGATGGGCGAACCGGACCGGACGGTCCGGACAGCCCGGATGTGGACGGTTGGGCTGTGAATGGTAAGGTCCCCACCCGGGCTCGCTCACGTCCGTGCCTTGGTTCGCTCATGTTSCAACCCTAGCTTGATCACATCTTCGCCCTGTTGACCACATCGGACAGGCGAGACCTCTATCGGACGGGCAAACCGGACGTCCGTCCAGTATGACAACCACGGTCATACCATGGCAATTGAAGTGGAGGRCAGACCACGGCGTTGGACTATTCCATGGGATGGACGTTTATGTGAAGTCTGCACTTCTTCTGGCACACTTGCATCATGGCAACCACCCGAGCCCCTCATGGCGGCGGATCGTTGCCTGCACGTGGAAGGCACCTTTCATAGAGTTCGAGTTGCCAGCATGTTTCGTGGTCCCCGACGAATTGAGACCCTGCTCTACTTCGGAAGGATCGATCAGCTTCTGTGGGATCACTAGAAAAAAACTACTGTTTTTTCTGATGTTTGCCCCTTGACGTCTAGCGTCCCAGGACGCATCATTCGTCCAATTAGACATTCAAATGCTACGTGGGCGGACATGGCAAAAATGTGGATTTTACGAGGATGCTCTCAAAAGCATAGCTGAAATATTGTTCAACCGTATGAGTGTTATCTCGAACAAGGATATCTTTGGAGACATCACTTCCGACAAAACGATGTTTAGAAAAACGTCTTGGACAGACATCTTCGCCAGGTTAGCATCTTTGGTCAATTTCATCTGAAGGTAACTAACAGAGATTTACAACAGTCTGTGGCTAAATGACTGTCCGACGTGGAAAAAAAGGGAACGGACAGAGTTGGACCTTGAAAATGTTGACGTGGAAAGATGACATGAAAATTATCTGAGGTGGACATCAGATGCTGACGTGGCATGCTATGTCATCATTTTGGGTCCACTGAAGTCACATTCACTGATGTTTTTTTGGACGTTAGCACGGACGTCCGGACGTTATATGGGACATTATTTTTCGGTAGACTGCTGTCTGGTTTCTTCTGACTAGAATTTCATAGTGCATGCTGCCCATTGCGTTCTCTTCAACATCAAAGTGAACAACCTAACGTCTTCCAAGCCAGGGAACATGTTTGCAGCAATGTCCATTTGAATAGGACATGACCTCTACTTTGGGGAATGCAACGTGCCACAATAAGAGCGAGTGCTTCCATGTGTGCTACACATATTGACGAGGGTCATAAAATATTTTATTCTTTGTGCGTCTCTTATCTGTTTAATAGGCTCTAATCTTGATTACATGTAGCACAGTAGATGCAAATGTGCAATGGAACATGAAACACAATTGTGCAAAAATAGTATGTTGAAAATTGCCATGACATTATTCTTTTTTGGGTACAGAGAGATGTAATGAAATGCAGTTTTCCTATGAACCAAGTGTTCATATATTGAGCGCACCTGAAGCATTCTATACAAACATGCCAAAAAATTCTTGCCCATGGACAACGTTCTTCACACACATGACGTCAACAACTCCCGGTCAGCGTCCACAATCACTATTTTTGTTATCAAATGGATGTCATAAGGTACAGATTTCTCATGGGAATCACTAACATGGACAACGTAGTGCATCCATTAGACGTCTAGAGATATGTCAAGTGTCCTCAACTTCATTTTGGGTAATTTTTTGGACGTTACGTTGGACGTAGTAGAACATCAGACTCAGCATCTCAATGCTGAAACTCGGCATCCAGAGAAACACGGGTTTTTTCTAGGATCTACATTTAGATGATGAAAGTATGAAGTATGAAGTCTAGTTTCATTTAAATATGGTTTTGAAAAAATAAAATAAAAACTATGTATAAAATTTAGAACAGACTAGGAAAAATTCCCCAAAAAAATAAAGTAATTTACTTTTCTATTTTTTAAATACAAAAAATAGGAAGAAAGATAATAACAATAATTTATCAAAAAAAAATTACTTATTTTTGAAAGAAAATAAATAGGAAAGAAAATGAAAAAATGAAAAAATAAATAAACTTTTATTTAATTTTTTATTAGAAAAAGAAAGAAAATCATAAACACGGATGATTTTAATTTTTTTTTAATTGGGCATTGAGAAAATCTAAGAGCACATGAATTGGAAATTGGGCCCTAGAATCCGACCCAAGGACTTTACATTAATTGGGGCCGGCTGGGAAAACTAGGGCCGGATTGATGGCAAATTGATCCAGCCAATCTTCCATCCGGCCTTAGGCCTAACGTAAAGCCTTATACTTCTTTAACACTTGTATAAGCCTAAAAAACTTGGGACGAGGATGAACTCAAAAAGGAATGAACATGAATGAATATAAGAATTGGATTCTACTTATTTCAAACTCCAAAGAAAAAAGAATGAAACAAGGCTAGGATAAGCTCACTTAAGAATGAGCATGAAAAAGAATAAAGAATGGTTTTTAGTTCTTTAAATGTACTTCAAGAAAAATCAAAATGAAAAGAGCATGAATTCAAGGGAATGGACATGGAATGAAAAAAAATTTGTAAGGACTTCTAATTTTTGGAATCTCATACACATCAAAAGAAATTGGAATGAAGATAAAAGCAAGTGCGGCTACACATGAAAAAATTTTGAACGACTTCGACTTCTTTCAATTTCATGACCAGTCCTCCACACGAAAACAAATCTCTTATAGGACAAGAGAATTTTAATGTTCATCTTTAAGTCTATAAAGGCTGAAAATGTTTTTCACAACGCGTCCATTTAGACGCGTTTACGTCTGAAAGAATATCATAATCATTATGTCATTTAAGAAGATTCATATATGATCTACAGGTCTCAAGAGAATGAAGTGTCTTTGTTCAAAATTCAGCAGACTATGTACCACATGGAATGAAGATGTGCTCTACTTTGCCATAATATTGACCAAATTTTTTTTGATTATGATGCAAAGGTCTAAACATGTTTCCATGATTATATTCTACATGAAGTCATACTTGTTCGCCTCCCTAATTTTCGGCCCGCATTAAAATAAATATTCAACAAGGTGTACTAATAAATGGTTCATGGTATTTAAAAACTACTTTTGTAGTAGTCATGTTGGTAAACTCTCTAATTTCATCCTCATATAGTCTTTGAAATATTCAAGTTTTTTTTTATAATATTCAAGTGCTCTTTTTTGTCCAAGATGTATTGAACAACTATCGTTGAAATTTTTATAAAATCAAGAATTAATGCATTAGTTAGAAATAAGAGAAGCACTTCTTGCATAATAGTGCTTAACAACTAAGGAACAATTTTACACCTTGATTTAGAAGATATAGACTATAATCATGTTCTACATAATTTAATCAATATATATGTCTCTGTATTAACAACATCAACCTGTCTGTTGAGACATTTTTTATGACAGTATAACAAAAAAAAGGCATGTTTCTACAACACTGCCGTACAACTCCAGAGACGATAGAAATAAATAATTCAATTTGCATTTATTATACTTGAATACATTCATTTTCTTTACAATCCATTTTCATGTATGACATACATAACAAGGACGGATTAAATTTTGAGAGGATGTCAAATTATGTCAAAGAAAACGTCAAAAAAATTGTTCAYTCCAATCACTCTCTGAAATTTGTCCATAACTTTTGATTCAAGGCTTGAAATCTCAAACAGATTTTTGGAGATGAAACTTAGATCTATTTAACAACTTTTCTTAGTTATGATTTTTTTGAAAAAACTTAATCTACTATGCTTAAGTGCGGTCTAAAATTCTATCAGAAGCATAATTCCTGCGTTTTACATGTCCCACACGGTTTGTCTCACCTCCTACCTTCCAACTTGTATAAAGGACTCATAATCTCCTCTCCACATACTCAAAGGTAAGTGACTTTCAAAGCCAAACATGGTGTATTATACATGGTGTATTTTGTATGGTGTATAATTTTGCATGGTGTATTTTGCATGGTATATTTTGTATGGTGTATTTTGTATCAATTATTATATGGTGTATTTTTATGGTGTATTTTGTACAATGCACCGTATATGTATGCAGCTGACATGTAGTTACACTCTTGTGACACCACACCAGACGTTGTGATGTTGTAAAAAACATCATCATATCGTGATGCTTCATACAAACATCACACCAAACATTGTAATGTCATAAAAAACGTCCACTACGATGGATGACACAAAACGCAAAGACAGAGGACGTTCAACAACACATCAATGTTGACATTAGCACATCTACATTGATGTCTTTGAGAACATCCCTGCATTTCTTAAATGACTAATGAGGTTGCTCCAAAATATTGCCACGTCGGCATCTCTAGATGCCACGTCATCCAATTTTTGAATTGCCACATGGCATGACACGTCGGATGACACGTCATGGACGGGCAATGGATGAAAAAAGTACCACGTTGGCTTTCCCGCGTTTAGGTGGGCAGCCGCATGTCGAACTCCTGAACCCCCGTTGACCAGTGTTATTTCTAATGTCCAAGTGAAAATCAAGTTCTTTTGCTTGGACATGGCGTGCAAACGGCACGTCCAATCTAGCACGATTTTTTGGACGTCAGATTGGTCATCCCGATGCCAAAACCCAACATCCAAAAAAACACGGGGTTTTTCTAGTGGATCCTAATCAAGTTTCATGGGCGTGTGTGGCGGCCTCAGTGCCGTTCCTTGAGTACAACACCAAGCTTGGATGCAACCTCCTCCAAGCCAAATATGTGGTCCACAACTTCACTAACCGCAAATGGCAAGGAGTTCTCCCTCACACGCATCGTATGCAGTGGAATACGGTCTGGGCTAAGGCGCGTACTTCCAAAGAAGCAAGGCTTCTATGGCTGGTGTAGCATCGCACAGTGGCGGTTAACCCGTGGCATGGACAAATTTACCACGTGATTGACACCGGATGTCTAGTGTGTCCGGCTAAAACCCATGAGTCAGTTCTCCACCGATTCTAGGAGTGCTTGTCAGCCCAATGTGCATGGCAWTGGAGCATCCACATCATGAACATCCTTGTCATGCCTACCTCAAAACAAAGTATCTTCTCAGACCGCATCCCTCGCAAGTTTGACGCGGTTAGCGGCATTTGGTTGGTCATGCGTTCCGTTATCTTTTGGATGCTTTGRCTTGAACGCAACGAYGCKGGTTTCARYGATAGACACTAGCRTCCTGCAAAGCTTCTTCAACGCATTTGGTTGGGACTGATTGATTACGACAGATTGGAATGGGAGGCGGTTTGTAAGCTTCAAGTCAAGGACCCGGACAAAGGTAGTGTCGCCAGGTCTAGATTTTTGAGTAGGTGGACTCACAAGGAYGTGTTTGCAACTTTGTTTGACRGCTCACCTTGGTGGGCTCTCTCAGGCCCGMGTGYCGGCTTCGTGTTCYAATCGCCTTAGRCGCCYCKYGYCTTGGCGGGGCARTTCATAAATTATGTAAAAAACARAAAGTACTTAATTTATTAGGTCAAAACAAAAATCATTTCATTAATTTCGTAAATAATTGAAATTGTTTATTAAATTAAATAGMCATGTACCTMACAGAAATTCAATGAGGCAAACATTGGACAAAAAGACAATTACATTCCCATATAGTCTAAATGAATAGAGGGTAATTCTACCCCACAAAAGTTAATGGTCCTTCAATCTATTGAACTCTAGTCCTCTTGAAAATCACTATRGGGTCTCGGTTCTCAAGGTCTAGAAGATCCTCTAGTCTCTTTATGGAAATGAAAATCCCCCCTCCTTTCCGGACCTCCCATGATCCCATTTGCCTTTCCAACTCCTTTAGCTACCGGACCTCCAATTCAGTAAGGGCGCGCTTACATGTTGGCCTAGTAGGCAACTATAGTGCATATTCAAGCAATAAGACAAAACAAGAGCAACCAATTGATTTGCTGGGGTGGGCAAGCGGGAAAGAAGGAGAAGTTTCAACGATATCAGTGGACAATTTCATTGGCAGAGACTAGTGAAGCTTGAGAGAATCTAGTACATGTGAGTTTGTTATTGTATTCCTTCCCACCCGCCAGGTCCACATGAAAGTGCCAAGACTATTTTCTCCTGTAGCACTCCCTGTGGAGTTTTCTTGCCCACTAATACATGATTACATGTAAGGGCCTGTTCGCATGCTGGGCCGGACCGGACCTCCACCAGGGCCTTGGGTGGTTCGCATGAGGCAATTGCCTACCCGATTTCCAATATGAAGTTCCGGTCCCTCCTTGGCTCCTCCATCCTTGTATTTCGGATTTGCAAACCCGCTCTCTGTCCCATCAACCTGACTTACTATTTTCATAAAAAGTATTCTCCACTTGTCTTCTTGTCTCTCCTATTTCAAGACTTGTCCTTATAGCCCACCTACTTCATTGGTTGTTGCATGTCATGTAATTCCAAATACCAATAGAAAAGTGTATATTTTATTTGGAGAACCGGTGTGCATCCAGAAGCATGATGTAGCTTGGACCGGACCTCAAAGCTTTGGTGCCTGGAGCTCCATATCCGGTCCGGACCTTCATGCAAATAGGCCCTAAGGAGGTCTTAAGTTAGTGGCAACAGGCTCTCCCAGACATGGGCCTAACAACTACTAAAGTGGGTACCCCCATTATGGCGCAGTGCCTTAAAGCGCATCCTAGATTAAGTCCTTAAATGGTGTAGTTATGTACTCAAATTGTTAGTGAGTGAATATGGTGGTTCATAAAAGAACCACTGGCCATTTTGGTATTGGTGACATGCTTCTAAGCTCACATTACATGTTAATTTGTTTCTCTGACAAAGTAATCATTCTTTTTTCTTCTTTGAAACACATGAACAATTCCCGTTGATTACTGACAAGCTTTTCTATTGCTTGTTGGTTACTGATTTGGTTGGTTTTTTTCATTGTTTTAAATACGATTGCAACTCCATTTCTTTTCATTCTGACACCTAGGGAGGGGAACTTTATGCATGTGACTGCTGATTTTCATTGCAACCTATGAACGCTTTTGAATACTCTACTTCCAAAACTTTGTCCTCCTACTGTAGTCTCATATTTATCGAAATCTGAATTTTTTTGGTGCATTTCTTCCTTTTCTACACATCTCTTTACAATCCTGTATTCACTATTATCAACTTAACCTTCAAAGTACCCACAGACAGTAAAGTGGCGCTTTTGGGGGTACCCACCTTAACCCACCCAGGTTCAACCCCTTCCTTTGCCCAATCAATACCTTTGACGATGGTGTTCTGTACAAAACAGGCAGCATGAAAGGCTGGCGTTTCCTTGCCCTTTTTGCGCACCTTCGAAAGCCAGTCACATGAGTCCAAGTCTACCGAATTTGTCAGGGAATTGCACAGCCAGGGCATGTGAACTCTGCTGCTAAGAAAAAACAAAATCTAGGTTACAGTAGTTTCTTGAGATAGAAATTCACCAAAGATATGCAGCTACAGGATGCGGGATATGAGGCCGATTGAAAAAGTCACCGCCTTGGGTGGCCAATTGCGACGGGGCATTCAAGTTACCGCAGCTCACGGCGGGGAAGCTTCCATTCTTAGACGGGTACAGTTTTAACTAAGGCACAGGCACCAAACTGACGGACCCCCGCCAGTGACCAAACCTCACCTTGCCTTYAGTTGCTGGTTTGCTGCCTGCAGCTGACGGARTGCCTGCCCGCCTCCATCGCAAACTCGACCAATCCGGCTCGCGAATGGAGGCGTCTGTTCGGAGCTTCCACTTGGAGATTTCAGACGGGTGCGGAGTTCGGACGAGCTGCCACTGCCTGCGTTGGCAATKATCACAGTGGCCGGGGGGCGAAAAGGCAGACGGCCAATAAATCGTCCGCCCCACCTTGCATTGGTAAAAAGTGTGTGAAATTCCTCCAGCGCAGCAGGAGCAGGGCACTTAGTATTCAATGCGGACTGGGCCAGGCTAATAAAAGGCTTCGAGGAATGAACTATAAAAGGAGACTGCCTGAGTGCCTAGGGCACTGGGCCTAAATCACTGTGTAGAGCATGGATGGATGTCGCCGAGGTGGACCCGGGCGAAGAATGGCCGGGCATSCATGGGGTGGCGGCGCTCCCAGGCAGACCGGCGATGTCGGGCGATGCCCACAACAGCGAGTGGCACACAGTCCCACCCACTTTGACAGAAGAGGAGCCTCAGTCATAAGTTAGGAGCTGCGCTGATGTTCATGATGACGACGTTGCTGCACGGCCGCATCCTATGCTGCAAAGTGCACCCCACTCTGCTGGGAATGCGGACCGCTCGGTAGCTCGCTCGCTCCACTGGCTCATCAGCAGTATMCTCCTGCGTGATGCTGGCCGTCGCTACGCCCGCGTAGCCTGATCATCATTCGGAACTAGCTGCTGCCTGCCTGTTTGATCAGTCATGCTAGTACACATCCGTTGAGYGCGAAATGTATTAATTTGCCCTCCATCTCCCTAGCTCCTCACTTGTGGTCCTTCAATCAGCTCTGTTCGGCTTGAATGATAGACGACTTTCTTCCTCTGCTGGTCCCGCTCYTTCTACAAGTCTCACTGTCCCGGCCCGGTCATTTGGGAAACTCCCATTCAGAAATTAGTAGTGATTGTCGTCGTCGTCGTAGCGTGAGAGTGTTACTGTTGCCAGTGGGCGTATGTTAGAGCTTTCGGCGACGTTTAGCAGCTGGAGGAAGGGTGTGATTGGTATTTTCTGATTCAGTGTTCCGCTTTGCTCCCAAGCAAGGAGTCTGGATTTGTTGTGGGGAAGTATACCAGCAGTATTGTTGGTTTCGTGAGAGAGAAGGGTGGGTCGAAGAGAGCTGAGCTGAGCCGAAGAGAGCTGAGCTGAGCTGCTGAATCCGCCATTATGGTGCACCAAGACAACAGTGGGTCGGGGATGAGGGCGTTCAACCACCCCACCCCTCCGCCCAACAACAATCGCCCCCCACCCAACCCGCCTGTGGTGCGCAATCCCTCCGGAGGACGCACCCCCCACCCCTACCCTCCGCCTCCCCACAACTACAACGGCTACCCCAACTGATCCTCCGCCCGCCCACGCGCATGCGCGCCGCACCACTGGTACAACCCTTCTCCATCATTTCACTACCTGCCACCTTAACTCACATGAATGATCATCAATTCTCTTTAAGCGTCGGTATTCCTTGGAAGTCTTATCTGCCTGCCTGCATCCCTGATCGCGCTCTGCCTGGCTACGAACTGCTTCCTTCATTGATAGCTAGGTAATACCATTGGAATGCTAGCTAGCTGTTGATTGCCGTTCTCGCGACGATTGTGTGGTGCGTTGATTTCTTATTCTCGCGGATCCCAGGTACTGGTCGAATGAAGCGAAACATGGGAGTGAAGGAAGGCGAGATGTTCGTACGGGGTTTGGGGATGCACGGCTGGGCAGGAGATACAACTCCCGGCGAAGTTGGCCCATCGAAGTTCCAAACTAGTCTAAGAAGACTCGAGTGTATCTTAACWATGCTAATTGAGTGCAGGGCGGCCCAGTACTATTACTTATTACTTAYTACTTACTCATTAGGAAGCAAGAGAATTAGCATCCATTTTTTCCCCGAGGCTGATTACCTTATGTTAACTCTTAATAACTCTTAGAGCTCCGGATCGTAATTCCGCTTGGCAAGTTCAGGCTTTACTATTATCATCACTGCTGGGCAAGGTCGGACATGATTTGTTTGTTTGTGTTCGTTGCATCAGGCAGCCTTCTGCTTGCAATTCCATAATAAGCATTGATAGTCTAACTGGTAGATTAAGCAAACTGTTTTTCTCCATTTAATCTGATATTGATCGTTTATTCGCCTACTTACTACTCTCGATCTGCTAKGCACTCTTTCACGGCCTCGGTCTCGTGCACTTTATTATTCTCGCGGGACGCTAACGCTGGTGAATGTTTCAGTCTAGGGATTTGTTTCTGAGACGTGAAAGCTAATTACAAGCTAAGCAAGAGTTGGATCTTTTCTATCAGAATCGTCAAATTGCACACAATAAAYAGGTTTAACTTGATCGATCTGTATTCTCATCACACTAGGAATAAACTGCAGCAACTTGCTAGACTCGATCATGTGCACACAGTTACGATGTGGTAACTCACATATTGAGCATTGAGGCGCAGTATACGTGTCACGAGTTAGCTGTAATATGGAGCCTCGTGGTGTCGAAGAATTGCCCTTGTTGCTTGAACTAGTTAATGTGATGAATGAAGTAATTTTTCTTCCAATTCAGCAGGCAGTTCCGCTGCAGTTACATCATAAGTCTCTTCAGATCTCGTGGTTCAGGAGAAGATAGAGATCTGGTCTGAGGGTTACTGACTAATCGGTTAAGAGAAGTCAGGTCTCAATAAAGCGATGTGCCCGACGGTTCCACTGTTGATACATGGAGTCTTTCTTCAAAAAAATCGAGGTCCCCTCTAGTACACATGCAATTACTGCGTCTTGAAGAGAAATATCCAGTTTTCGTTTTCAGAGTGCTGTACAAAATTCCGATCGTCAAGTGTAGAAAATCGGTCTCACTGGCTTTAATTATATCATGCTAACAACGCCCTCTGCAGACTYACTAGTGTTCAAACACTTACGAGCTCACAAGTGACTGATGGGAGCAACCATTCTCAACAGTGGTCGGGCTGGTCATCCCATCAATTAATTACTACTACCAATGCAACTGGACACCGAATAGATTGACTTGGATCACGGTTGCTCTCAAATCCATTCCTGGGTGCTTGAAATGAATCACGAGGACACAACCAGAATGAGTCTGGGGGCCGCTATGTAGTACGAAAGCATTTAATCTGCAGCAGAAAGACATTAAGCCAGGAGAGACCAAAGTTTAATCACTGGCCATATCACTTCAAGAAAACAGTGMTCACTGATTCTACAATGAAAGATTTTGAAACTAATGGGTTTCCAGAGCTGAGTTGATGATACAAATCGTCAGCCACTGTCTAAGCCTCATGAATGTCTTCCTAAATGCATGAAGGCAAATTCTAATCATCTCTGGCAAGAAAATTCAGCTTCCGTACGTTCAAGCAAAGAAGAGTATCCACTGCATAAATGAAATTGAAAGAACCAACCAGGCACAGAAACGAGAACTTGAATCTTGCTCCAGTCTGCACTGTTGCCTGCCACTCTCACTGATGTCCCTGCTGTTCAAAGTCTTCACAAACCACACAAAGTAACTTGAAATGTGTGCAGATCTAACTCTGCATAATGATATTAGCATGAGGTTATTGAAGTAGTTAATTTCCCATTGTGATCCTCTGYCATTGATTATGAGGAAAATCTCATATCTGGCCAAGTACAGTAGTCAATGGTCAAGTGGAAAACACTGAGCACGGTCGTTTGGAGGAAAGAATGGAGCAAGTAATGGACAGAACGAAACTACCATAAATAGAAATKAAAACTGGAAAACGAAGTTCGAACTCAACAGGACAAGGCGTTGTTTTCTGCAATGTCACTGACTCTCAAAATCTGTGCATGGACAGCAGCGGCATGCTCGATCATATCAGCAATTGCTAGCTGTCCAACCACTTCAAAGCTCCTGCTTTTAAAAAAGTAAAGAAGAAGTATTTTGTCATGCGATTCGTACAGTGCCCCCGATCCCTACCACCCTCTTCTGAACACCAACATCATCCATTATACAAGTAACTGAGGTGAGTCAACAGCTCGTGCCATTCACGATACGTCCGTGCGTGCACGGCTCAGCCCTTCCCTTGAATTCGTTCGATCGGCCCTCAGAAAACTCGAGGAACAATTTTGAAGCGCACTTTCTTGCTGTAGGCTTCCCAGTACTTATGGTACTTGATTCTGCAATTTTTGTCGTCGCGGTTGGCCCGGTCAATCAAAAGGGCCGTCAAGAAAGTGACATAGAAGTAAGGCATCGCCTGCACCACGCACAGAAATGCAATGAATTAATAGGCTGAAGATCGAAATGATGAAGTCTGGACAATAAGTATATATAGGAAGGAACCCTCACCCTCATTGCAGGTAGCTGGCAACTAAAAATCAATCAGGAGAGAAGCTAGAGATGTTACATGTTTGAAGAGAGCTGGTAAGGTCCAGAAGAAGGCAGCGCCTATCTCTGGAGCATAATGTATATGCCTTGCAAGGCCCCACCTGCGAAAGAGGATAAATGCCAGCATTGTAAACATAACGTAACACAACGTACAGGGTGATTCAAGATCAGTCAATATGAAGAATAGGAACTTCTCATTCAAAAAAGGTTGAATTAAACTAAAGTGGGTACCAGCCGGCTGTAAGGAGTAGACTTTTCTTGTGCTCTCCCCACTCTGTTTGATAGTGAGCTTGAATCTGGACATCCAAAGATCCAAAAACGTCAAACTCTTAATTTCTGATGTTGTCAGGAYAAGATACATACGAACTMRACAATAACAAGCTCGCGCCAACTAATTTGATGCACTCGGAACTGAATCCACATGACTGAGTGTGACCGATCCCACATTCGGCAAGCGCTACAATGCCAATCGAACCTTAGGGAACAATTCAATATTGTGATACACAAAATAAAATAAAATAAAATAAAATAAAATAAAATAAAATAAAAGCGTATCGCGACAATCATGCAGTTTGACCTTTGTGGGAATCCTCCCCCAAATTCGGCATTTGCCATGGGTATGTCGGAACAGTTGACGTTGTCGATCACAGTCCCAAACCACATAGATGCAAAACATTCCGAATATGAAGATTGTCAGCGCCACCTGCAGATATGCACCCAGCTGATGGTAATTATTAATGAAAAAATGCGGTCATCTTCATGAACTTCTGATGATATTTCAGAGAATATTGGGAATCAGATCTGTCGCGACTATATATCACTTGGAGGTGAAGTATCAGGCTAGGTGGCTTCAGGCTAGGGGCCGCATACGACCGTCATCTGTAAGAAAAAAGTAGACAGTTCATATGTCTATTGGAGTCACGTGAAGAAAAAGAACACGTACTCCTTTGCCAAGCTGAATGGGGTGCGTCACCAAATACAAGTTCACCGATGAATACACCACAGGAATCCATGTCAGGCAAGTGTAGGTCACAAACCACCCAGCTGCAAGTAACCCTCATCCCACAATCAGATGGAYCATGATCACTTCCAAGGAATTGCAGCACATGAAGAATTTGACTTTAATTTCTAAGAGACGCTGTGCACTTCTAACGATCAATGAAGCGCAATGCGAGTTCATTGTCTCGGAACGAATCTATAATTATTGCCTGTCTTGCTGCTGTCTTGTAGGGGATGCAGAGCAAAGGGCCTAAGACTGCCCTGCCCTCCCATTTTAGATGGGATAGGAAAGCTAGAGATGGCAGGTACCTCGGTCATGGGCAATCTCCATGGAACACCAGAAGGCTGCCTCTGTCCAAAAGAACTTGGTGATGTAAATGAGCATGAGCAAGCTGCTGACCATCAGGGAGTCCGAAACCTTCCCTTGGGCTTCATACTGTGCAGCACACATCATTCATTGTTTTTCATCAAAAAGGCTTGCAAGTCTAATGTCCTCCAATTTCAATGGGGCCTTCAATTGCTTGGCTAGGGAACACCCGCCGCCCCGAAGGAAGACARATGCCAGGATCGATAATTATATATGAGGGAGTTTAACAGTAGGAGAAAGGAACGGAAAGGAAAGGAAAGGATGGTTTGGAGGTCGACTCTTACTTGTTTGATGGCAAAGCTGATTACAAGAATCGCCCAGCCCATTATCCCAAGACGGCAGTTCATGAGAACTTTGATATCCAACAACCTTGATATTCTCGGATACAATTCCATTCCCTGTGAAATCGTGATTCATGAAGTCAGACATTGACCAGTGAACTGTCGTCCACTAGCAGAATCAACCCGCGATGGCAAAAGCTGACCGTCTTGAAATCAATGTTCGAAAATAGTTAAATAGTGGCCTTTAGGGTTACGATCTCAAGATTACCCAGAAAAAGTCCACCAGAACATTGCCAGAAGAGCCCCAGTCGGAAGTAGAAGGTGCCATGTGACCCTGTCCAATCCCATGCATGCTATCAGGGGAAAGCTTAACCTCAGCTGAGCATTAGGAACTGGAAAAAATATACAATTACCCAGTTCAAAGCTTTGGGGCAGCAGATAGTGAACATCACAGTCAAGAGCAACTTGAGTGAAGACTGAGCCACAAAACAATACTGAGGGAGGTACTTTAGTTAAGGATCCCACCCACCCAGGGGGGGGATGCAACCTGAAAGCCAAGACTTACTTTCATGTAGAGCAAGATCGTGACGAAGTAAGTCAAACAAATAAGCACAGAATATATTTCTCCGATTATGTCATACACCGTGGCTGGATTAAACATTTTCTCCCTGCTCCAAGAGAGGCCAATATCAGGGTTAATAAGGGCATTCATTCATATTGCTGATAGTTACATGTGCAGGCTCGAATCATGATTTCATCAAAATGATTGTAYAGTAAGTACTTCTATGTTTCAGTTGCAAAGAACCCACGAAGAACAACCACCAATACATTAATTAGTAAATCAGAAAATGATCGATCAATTTACCCAAAGAGCCATTACAATAGAAGCAAACATTGTACTGGTAACTTACAAACATGGACACAGTGAGTCAAGTAGTAGGACTGGAAGCAGGCAGGGGGGATCAGGCCATATGATAGATATCTACCTCCAGAGCAAGTAGTAAACGCCTAGAGTGGTCAAAAAGCAGGGAACTCCATTTTTCTGCACCCCAGCACATGTACAGATCGAAGATGACTAGTATGGCCACAAGAGCGGTTCAGTTCTTGCATCACTAGTACCTTCTCTTTACTTTCTCATCGCTTTCAAACAAACGGGTGTAGAGCAATGCCTCAYGCATGGCCTCGAAGGAGGAAATAAGGGAGACAAAGAATGGAGGAAGAATGTACGCACCGTGTAAAGGGGTCGATTTCCAGCAGGCGTYGAGGGACCCAGGAAGCGCTCCCCTGGCAAGAGAATCAGTAAAAGAGCTTCAAATGCAACGAATGATCCAACCAGCTTACAAGCGCGCCCTGTCGGAAAAGGCCACGTTTCCTTGAAGGCACGAGCGCCATGCTGATAAAAATGCCTATACGCTTTCTCCACCGACCCATCCGCTTTCACCATCGTGTACCACCTGCATATATCCACCACTGGCCAATTCGGTGAGACGTTCCACAATTATTAAAAGAAACATCCATTCCACATGGAAATGTTGCCCTGAGCTCCTATTCATGTACGTCGAGAGTCTACACCAGCTTCCTCGGATCATGAGGAGCACAACCACGGAAGAATCGGAAACCACATGAATTTTCCTGAAGCAACTCAAGCAGGCAGGCCAATTAAATAACTGCTGAACTAACGAACTAAACTCCCCGGAGGTAAAGCTAACATGGCCTTGGGTCGATGCACTGAAACCAGAACGGTCTATTCAGGTCCGACAGTCATGAAATAAATGAATTTACTTATTCCCACAGAACACAAAACTAGCAAGAGACTTCTTCAAGGGACGGTCTTGCACGTTCCACAATGGGGACGCGGCAATTAATTCCAGGAGTGGAGGAACAAGCCGATGCTGCAGCATATATAACGGAATTAATGAATTAACATGCCACTGGTAACGATCAATCAACATCAAATATACCTATGGCAATGGCACAAATGTGCAGGAATTAGAGTTGAATTTAGGGCCTGCTGCGAGGGAGAGGGAGCGGAAGAGAGAAAGAGCATTCATGCATGCATTCAATCATTCATTCAKTGATGCATTCATGCATTCGATCAACGAGTAGGGATCGAGGGTGGCAGGGGGCGCAGAAGAATGAACACTTGCATGAAAACGATGAAGAAGGGAGAGCATATCATCATCGCTAGCATGGAGGCTGTCTTAACGGGCTTCGAAGAGCCGCCCGCGAGCCTCTGGTAGAAGTGATCATGGTGCTTGGATTTCCGGCTCCCCGACCTCTTCGACGAGTGCACCCTCTTTCGTCTCGGCTCCAGCGTGCGTTCCAGAGACCTCCCGCGCTGCTTCGGCGGTAATATCATAACCTGATCCATGTCGATCGAGGCGATAGGTCGACGCTACTGACTGACTGACTGACTGACCGACCTAAAATTCGATCTGCTACTGCCAACGCTAATCTATCACCCTCGGTGGTATGTCAATTTCACTTGGGCCGCCAGCCATGCCCCCCGCCCCCGCCCAACGCCCAAAAGAGCCCTTGAACCTCATCTCTCCAGGGCAATTAATTATTAATGCCGCCGCCCGCTCTCGCCCGCTATGCACATGGAGCACTGGGAAGGCTCATGGGAGTTGTTGCCATCAGGCTCCGGACCAATCGCCATTCTTCGCATACCCACCCACGCGCGCTCATCCGGCCATGTAATAACCGATCAACTGCCATCTTCTCGCTTACACCTCGACGTACTTTCCCATGCCTCACATTGTGTGCGCATCGATGCATTCTTAGCTGGGACCAGAGGCTATGGCTTGCACGCGGCGGCGTCCATACATRCCGATCTATATTTGTCAATGATAATAGAGAGATGCCATGTCATGCACAGAAATCATGGAGTATGATGGGGACGAGGGCGGAGGCTGCCTCGCGGAATGCAGGCAGGCAGGCAGCGCGGGGAACGGCGGTAGCGCAGCGCTGGGGTTTGGGTCCGAGTTCCTGCTACTAAGCGTACACCCTCTTAAGTGATGACGCTCTGGATCCCGTTTCGAAGAGTTGCTGGTCACCCTGTCTTGGCTGGCTCTCACAAAGTCCTCCCTGCCTGCCTGAGGCCTTCTGAAAGTCATTCAGATCTGTTCCCCTCGCGCGCACATCACATCTATTTCCCACCATAACGTAAGTACRTCAAGTCCACACCATTGTCCTCCGTCGACACTGGCCATTTGGATGAGCCACCCTGCACCACTTCAATTCAGCAATCTCATCACACACACACTCCTCCTGCATCCGCTTCTGCGTTCTGCTCCGCTGCCGAGTCAACCTCCCATTTTGCTCGCGCAACCGCAAATTCCAGCGCTCCCTGTGACATCCCCAGACAGTTCCCCACATCCATTCCGACCATCRATATATCTGAATCCCTCACCGCTCCACTGCGCACTTTTAACTCCAGAATGAATGTATCTGATTCTGGTAACCCTAAGTTATACGACGAGCTAGAGAGGTCATGCACTCGTACAGACGATACTTCGAGGGTATCCGTGTGGGCACTTCATGGGCACACCTGGGGCACTTGTGCAACAACAATCCAGTCCGGCACTTCAGCCTGGCGACACTTGCCTCCCGATACAATACATATATGTTCCCAACTTCCCATCCCAACCAAATCCCAGCTACAACAATCCAGTCCGGCACTTCAGCCTGGCGACACTTGCCTCCCGATACAATACATATATGTTCCCAACTTCCCATCCCAACCAAATCCCAGCTAGCAAGGCTAATGCCCAAGGCTCTGTGAGATTGTGAGTAAATWTAATTACCCAAACGATTGGGGCATTCATAGCCACYTCAAATTTATTGGAGGGTGCGGACTGCGGACAGGGTTGGTTATTAACCCCTGTCAAATACAAGCGTGTCGGTGTGGCTTGAGACACGTCATTTGATGCACATTGAGTTATCTTGCGAACAGATCGTGTCTGAWTGCTCATGAATGGGTGCGACGCCTGAATTGGGGGACCGAATGCAGGTTGAGTGAATGAGGTTTGAAAAGGCCGTTGAGGGCGGGTCCAGTTGGCAGGCCTGAAGGGCCATGTCATCTGCCACAATTGTTTGTGTGGGCCCAGCTGGCACTCTCGCTTATCCACCCTTCAACTGGTGAGTTTGGCTGTGAATGTTGCAACAAGGACGAAGCTTCTTCCAGGAATTTGGGTTTGGAGGAGGGGTTGACGCTGGTGGGTAGATTAGGTTCGAATGCTCATGGCAAGGAAAGGGAGTCGGAGTAACTTACAGTAGCTAATTCTCTCGCCTTTGTTGCCGCCGCTCGTGAAAGTGACCAGCTATGGCGATGGCGGTGCATGGAGCTCGGGCTGTAGTGAGCAAGGCCACCATTCCAGCAGCAGCGTTGTTCCGAGCTTTGCCAGGTTTAACCAGCCAATTGCAGATGCCCGCGATCCTGTGTCGATCCAGGGGTGCCGCGACATGCGCATGGAATTCTTCACCGGGGTTGCGCACCAGCCGGGGTCGGTTTAGCGTCGTCTGCTGCGCTCCGTCCTCTGTTTCGGTGGATTCGCCTGCGCCGGAGACTCCTGTGCCCGCAGTGAAGGATGTCGGAGCGGATTTAGACTTGCTGGATATTCGAGTAGGGAAAGTTCTCAGAGCGTGGAAGCACCCTGAGGCGGATTCTTTGTATGTGGAGGAAGTGGATGTTGGAGAGGCTGAGGGACCTCGGACCATTTGCAGTGGCCTTGTCAAATTTGTCTCCCAGGAGGCACTCGAGGTACTTTTGGCCTGCCAATGCTATTCGCAGAGCAGGGTTTAGGGTTTTCGATTTCCCGACGGTTCGGCGATGTCATCGAAAGGATGATGCATGCTTGCCGCCATAGTCACGACCCCTGTTCTCTCCGATGCTTGTAAYACACGTCMGAACTCGTCTTGCTACAATTGGGAGAAAGTCTCTTGATGGAACAGTTGATGAAATGATGCTTGGATATGCTCAGATATTGAAGTTACTGAGCGGCATGCAATGCAGGGCAGGAGTGTGGTGGTGCTTTCAAATTTGAAGCCGCGTAACATGCGAGGAGTGAAGTCGAATGGGATGCTGCTTTGTGCATCGGACGCCCCTCATGAGAATGTGGAGCTTTTGAGTCCACCCGAGGGAGCGCTTCCCGGAGAACGGATATGGTTCGGGTCTGAGGAAGACAAGGCAAATCAGAAGGCGGCTGCCGCTCCAAATCAGGTGCAATAGCCTCTTCATGTGTTTTCTYTCAAAGAAGATCATGGACAGTAATTTTTGAGGTTGCTTCCTTTCCATCGAGTAGATAGAGCAAGCGACATTGCATGAGTTCAATAACAGAAAAGAAGATGAGCCGAGAGACTCTGAGTTTTAATAACTRGTGTTGTCATGCTCACTGAGRATGCATGTGGACATGAAGGATATTGTTTGCTTTAATGTGGCTGTGGATTTCATGGTACAGGTTCAGAAGAAGAAGATTTGGGAGAGTACCCAGCCACTCTTGAAAACCACTGAGGAGTGCGCTGCTGTCTTTCAGGATAAACCGATGCGAGCTTCAACAGGCATAGTTACTTGTGCATCTTTGAAAGGTGGCAATGTGTCGTAGTCCTGATTCTCTTTAGAAATCTGATGCATCAGGTTTCACAATCTAAGATCGCTCGTATGTAGACCCCCGCTCATGTGCATCTTAGGTGGCACATGTACGACTTGATGGGATGGGAGAGCAGTATACTTGAGGCTGACCGCACTCCTTGTCCGTATTCCGTTCTTTGTACTCTATTGTTTTACTTCGAGAATATGGAACTGCACTGTTTATCTTCAAAACCACTCTCTCAAAACAGCAGTTGTCCGTCCACTCCCGTGAAGTTATTTTTGTTTTRAATCGAGAGAATCTGCTTGCAAACTGTAATGAAACTGATATGGCGTTTCAGAGTCCAGCACTCCTCAGAAGATGATAATTTTGGTAGAATGTCTTTTTTACTTGTTTGAAGGGTCATATTCAATGCCACATCTCTCTCAAATCAATCTCTCAAATCACATTTTGTAGTGAGAATTTCTCTTCAAAAATGAGATATTCATTTCCCGTTGGATTGTGACAGTAAACATGGGGTACCCCAAGCTAGCTTACATTTGCAACAAGAGGACAAGGCCTTCAAAATCCTAGGTTTTTAATCTAAAGATGTCCTCTTCTACCTACATTGCTTTGAGGACTAATCATGTATTACATCGATTTCCACAAGTCTATTGCCAAAAAGAAGAAAACACTAAATCCTAAACCCACAATATTAGTGTGTATCATGAGCTTCCTATGTCAATGATCCACCAAAAACTTTGTTCTATACAATGACAAAACTTCACATTCAAAACCCTTAATTCACTACAATGGCAATGGAATTTACCATAACCATAACTAACCAAGACTTAAATTCATGCTACAACAAGGCCTCTACCCTACAAAAAAATAGCTAAAGAATAAATGTGGCCAACACTAAAAAGTTGAGAACTTCATGGATGCATCAAAAAATTGCAAGTGGAGGCCACAAGACTTTAAACTCTAAGTAAATCTCTAGACAAAGGCATACGTCCTAGCAATGATGAAGGTGGACAAAGGAGAGACATTCAATTTTCAATATGTTAAACCAGAAGAGTGATGTTGGATGCTTGTGGTATACACAACACATTGTTGCCGCCTAAGTTGCCGCAAATCCAAAAAAGCTAGTTTGATAAGGAAGTTGACCTCTTAATTGTAGTTAAGAACCAATTAAGCACATTTAGAAAGTCATCCAAAGCTCTTAATACCTTACTTCCACCTAATTGTGAAGGGTGCAATTTCTTCTCAAATTATATCACCAACATTCTATACAATATTAATTGAAGTCCTCCTCCAAAGCTCACTATCTCACTATCTAGTGAAAAGAGGCTGCCAATCATTTTGGTATTAGTTTCCCCCCTCCCTCCCTCGTAAATAACCAGAGCTGTTGATTTTTTATTTAAAAAAAATTACAAACCCCCCGCCACAACCGTTGATCTTTGACACAATCTCGGACACAAATACGATACAAATACAAATACAAATATAGATATGATTTAGATATAAATACAAATACGATACATATATGGTACAAATATAGATACGAATGCAAATACAAATACATGTACGGATACGGATATTGGGAAACATCTCATATTGTTTGGAGCAGTTCCTGCTTCTTGAAAATTATAAAGGGGAGGAGGGGGTTCAAAAAAAATTTAATTAAGTATTTGGGGGGTTGAGGGGTTTATTACATATAAATAAATTGGATTTTGAGTGCATAGTGACACTTTTGTCACTATGCTATGCACTCAAAAGTGGCTGTACACAGCCAGCCCCTGTACTTGTTATATGCAAGAGACATCTCAATGACCTCATTATTTGAGACCACTAATTGACGATGGTCTTTCTATCAAAATCCTTTCTATAACACCTAAATTTGACGCCTAAATGTTTATTTGAAGGTTATTCTGCATAAAATTGGCCAAGAAATTACGAATAGTAGATTTAATGTAATCCCTATCAAAGCCAGCAGTTGTCCGTCCACTCCCGTGAAGTTATTTTTGTTTTGAATCGAGAGAATCTGCTTGCAAACTGTAATGAAACTGATATGGCGTTTCAGAGTCCAGCACTCCTCAGAAGATGATAATTTTGGTAGAATGTCTTTTTTACTTGTTTGAAGGGTCATATTCAATGCCACATCTCTCTCAAATCAATCTCTCAAATCACATTTTGTAGTGAGAATTTCTCTTCAAAAATGAGATATTCATTTCCCGTTGGATTGTGACAGTAAACATGGGGTACCCCAAGCTAGCTTACATTTGCAACAAGAGGACAAGGCCTTCAAAATCCTAGGTTTTTAATCTAAAGATGTCCTCTTCTACCTACATTGCTTTGAGGACTAATCATGTATTACATCGATTTCCACAAGTCTATTGCCAAAAAGAAGAAAACACTAAATCCTAAACCCACAATATTAGTGTGTATCATGAGCTTCCTATGTCAATGATCCACCAAAAACTTTGTTCTATACAATGACAAAACTTCACATTCAAAACCCTTAATTCACTACAATGGCAATGGAATTTACCATAACCATAACTAACCAAGACTTAAATTCATGCTACAACAAGGCCTCTACCCTACAAAAAAATAGCTAAAGAATAAATGTGGCCAACACTAAAAAGTTGAGAACTTCATGGATGCATCAAAAAATTGCAAGTGGAGGCCACAAGACTTTAAACTCTAAGTAAATCTCTAGACAAAGGCATACGTCCTAGCAATGATGAAGGTGGACAAAGGAGAGACATTCAATTTTCAATATGTTAAACCAGAAGAGTGATGTTGGATGCTTGTGGTATACACAACACATTGTTGCCGCCTAAGTTGCCGCAAATCCAAAAAAGCTAGTTTGATAAGGAAGTTGACCTCTTAATTGTAGTTAAGAACCAATTAAGCACATTTAGAAAGTCATCCAAAGCTCTTAATACCTTACTTCCACCTAATTGTGAAGGGTGCAATTTCTTCTCAAATTATATCACCAACATTCTATACAATATTAATTGAAGTCCTCCTCCAAAGCTCACTATCTCACTATCTAGTGAAAAGAGGCTGCCAATCATTTTGGTATTAGTTTCCCCCCTCCCTCCCTCGTAAATAACCAGAGCTGTTGATTTTTTATTTAAAAAAAATTACAAACCCCCCGCCACAACCGTTGATCTTTGACACAATCTCGGACACAAATACGATACAAATACAAATACAAATATAGATATGATTTAGATATAAATACAAATACGATACATATATGGTACAAATATAGATACGAATGCAAATACAAATACATGTACGGATACGGATATTGGGAAACATCTCATATTGTTTGGAGCAGTTCCTGCTTCTTGAAAATTATAAAGGGGAGGAGGGGGTTCAAAAAAAATTTAATTAAGTATTTGGGGGGTTGAGGGGTTTATTACATATAAATAAATTGGATTTTGAGTGCATAGTGACACTTTTGTCACTATGCTATGCACTCAAAAGTGGCTGTACACAGCCAGCCCCTGTACTTGTTATATGCAAGAGACATCTCAATGACCTCATTATTTGAGACCACTAATTGACGATGGTCTTTCTATCAAAATCCTTTCTATAACACCTAAATTTGACGCCTAAATGTTTATTTGAAGGTTATTCTGCATAAAATTGGCCAAGAAATTACGAATAGTAGATTTAATGTAATCCCTATCAAAGCCCTCAAAAAACTTTTTGCATTCTTTGTAGAATAGTACAACTAACACTCCATTGAATGTAAAAGATTTGAAACTCCACAAATGGTTCCCTAAGTCAATTAATGCTAGTCACAGAGGGAAAATTTAGATTTTGGTCGTGTTGATCCGATCGCTTTTAACAAAAATCTGTGAATTTCAACAGATTTCTGTCAAAAAGCGACGAAATCAAAGCGACGAAATCAACAGAAAAAATGAATTTTCTACTAGTGAGTTTACATTCCAACTTCACACACCATCATTAAATTTTGCTAATGTCTCTATAAAAATCATGGACTTCTGAACTTCTTCACCTTGAACTTCTTGTTTTTTTGATGCTCTTGGGACAAACTTTTGCAAAACAAAAACCAACCATACTTTAATTTTAAGAAAATTGCTTTAGAAACAAATCTTAGAGACCTTTGATAGAAACTAATATTGGACAACAATTTCCTCTATAAGTCATAAAATAAGCCAACCTCCCACAATGTTGTTGTGCTTTGTACACCACCACAAAATTAAAGATAAAAAAATCATTCCATCGTTTGAATTTCTAAAATTGATTATGGACCTTAAGGTGCCACCTAATTCAAACTCTAATCCTAGATGAATTCAAATGTAACAACTATAATGACTTGTACTAAAGCACAATGTCATATCAATTTGTGTCATGTAGACATGCATTCATTATTTATAACCAAAAATTTTGGATTGCATGTTGTACAAATATCTTCATCCCAATCTTCATTACATTACTCATAACAAATCTTGTTATAATTGAAGTAACCTATGTTGGAAATATTTTTTACTAACTTGCTTTAAAAATAACCTTCATTAGATTTTCCACGTTTTGTAATCTTTTTGCTTAAAAAAACTCCCGTGGTTGGAGAATTACTAGTTGGCTCCCTACAATGATCCCTCACTTAGAGCAATAGAAAACAAAGGTTTTGGAAAGAGATAAAGAGTCTTTGGAAAAACCCCAAAAGCCCCGCTTCAAAATACAAGCTTTGTTTCTCTCTCTCTTTGTAAAAATAGAAAATGCTCCTCTTCAAATTGCAAGCTTTATTTCCCCTCCTTTATTCTCTCTAGCATCTTCCAAACACACCATAGCCACATTCAATCAAGACAATTCCAACAAGACCAACAAATCAAGATCACCACTAGGCAAATGATTTRTTGAAATTTGAATATGGGAAAAAATAAATTGAGTTTGGAGTGATGAAAAGCATGTAACAGAATTTGGCGAGTTGAATCCTTGTTTGGCGTTGGCATGGTCACAATGGGGCCTTT
>VACF01000170.1:0-80322 GCA_006891605.1 Pleurozium schreberi
TTTGACTCCATTATGCTTATATTCACATGTCATATATGACATAATGTAATTGATATTTGCAGCTTTTTCTTTTGGAAAAGATTATCAAAAAAAATATTTATTTTTAGAACCCGTCTAAAGTGAATTTGACACATCCAAAAACCGGTTCATTTTCTGAGAATGAACTAGTGGAGAAAACAACAAGGTTGTGTTCAAGACATGATAAGTCACCATTCAAGTAAGTGGTGATTATTTCTTAGAGATCTACAACTCAAGTCAACAAAGTGCCCTCCGATTCAAATAAGCGCCTCATGTCGCAGTGAATTTTGCCATGCCATAAGTGATTATGCAATTCATACACCAACGAGCATTTGCGGTTTTCTAACAATGGCTTCATAACCTCCAAACTTTGAGTTCCAAAGTTGGCTTCAGTGTTTTAAGCATGTTGTCATGCAAACTTTCTTTTGAAACTAGTACATATGGATTCATAATTGTACACTAAAATTTAACCAAAGTGAAAGAGTCTTACCAAGGCAACGACGGTAGGGTAATTTCATACCATTAAGTAGCACTTCCAATAATATCAAAACAGTTCTAAAAAAATAGAAGTTAAAGTAAAAGCAATGATTTAGGATGATAATGACAAAATACCTTATGAATCGAACCCAGAATATAAAGTAAAATTATGGCTACAATGAAATAAAAATAGTAGACTATTACTAGCTCGATGCCTCAGCAAAGTAGACTTTTATTTTTTTATTTTAAAATTTTAAAAGTAAAGTTTTGTCTTTCATAATGTAAAATCTCTTATAGTGTGTTCAATATCAATTATGAACATAACCATAATATACAAAAGGATTTTGCTATCCAAAATCACTTTTTGTTTATTACTTATTAGTGTTCTATTTAACCATGGAATCTTTAAGGTGTGATTGGTGTGATGCTGGTCCATTTAATTATAAAAGATCTTTATCTATACACAAACTAACATGCATAAAAAACTTGAGGCCCACTACAGAACACAGGTTTCTATATCTCCATTAGCAACAAGTGAACCTTCGCATTCAAGTCAAATCCCTCAATTTGATGAACTTGTGGACATCAATGCATCACATAGTCCAAATATTCCTTCAGAGTTCAATTTGTAATGCATTGATGTCCACAAGTTCATCAAATTGAGGGATTTGACTTGAATGCAAAGGTTCACTTGTTGCTAATGGAGATATAGAAACTCGGACATGTTTTGTAGTAGGCCTCAAGTTTTTCATGCATATTAGTTTGTGTGTAGATAAAGATCTTTTATAATTAAATGGACCAGCATCACACCAATCACACCTTAAAGATTCCATGACAAAATAGAACAACAATAAGTAACAAACAAAAAGTGATTTTGGATAGCAAATTCCTTTTGTCTATTATGGTTATGTTCATAATTGATATTGAACACACTTTACTGAGGCATCGAGCTAGTAATAGTCTACTATTTTTATTTCATTGTAGCCATAATTTTACTTTATATTCTGGGTTCATAATTTTACTTTTTATTCTGGTTATTTTGACCACTGTCATTGTCATCCTAAATCATTGCTTTTACTTTAACTTCTATTTTTTTAGAACTGTTTTGATATTATTGGAAGTGCTACTTAATGGTATGAAATTACCCTACACTATCATGGAATGTTGAAAAATGAAGTCAACCATACAAAATGCAATGCTTGCAGGTTTGATACCTCCGTCTCATTCTACCAAGCCATGGTAGTATAAAGTAGGCACCTCAGAATGGCACCTAACTTGAAACCGCCATTTTTAGATTGTGTACATCTTCAAAATCAATTATATACCTATGTGGAAGAAACGCATGTAATTCACAAACATTTTATGACATTTATATCTAGGTGTTATAAAAGGTTTTGTGCATGTGATTCAATTGATCATAGCAAATATTGCATATTTGTATATGGACAATTTCAATTGCATAGATGATTACTGAACATCATGCTTTTCATTCTCTCGTTTGAATTGAACTTAATTGAAGTTTATTTTTTAATTCAAGAAGACAAAAGATTCTTTCATTCGGAGGTTTGGATGGAGATTGTATGCAAGACCTAGTTTACAATAAAATTGAATGTGTTTGGTGTACACGTAATTTCTTAAAATTCATTATTATCCTTCTAACATAGAAGAAAAAGAAATATTTATCTTCTTTCATGTTTGATATTTAAATTTGGAGATTAAAAAAAAATGAATTTTTTTTGGAATAAAAACCTTGAAGCACTCATGATTGAAGCCTTCATCGGTAAATTTCCAGTTTAATTTTCTATTTCCATCCAAACACGTGTCAAGCGGTACGTCACTTAGTAGATGTTCATCATACACTTTTGTAATGAACTTCATCCAAAATTTTAATTTAGCAATATTACTCCTCGACGATGAATAGACAGATTCAATATGAAATTTCATCCTCTTTATTGTTTGGATGGAAGCTCTTCTAGTTTGTGGAGACGCTATATTGAGTTGTTGTTCTATTTAACCCCTTGAAGACCAAGGTCCTGTTTTTGTGGAAAGACACTCAAAATTGCCATTTTTATAGCAAAGAATAAAACAAAATTGGAAAACTGGGTTTTTTTGCACATCTAACTGTAGGATCTTACACCTAACTAGAATGATTTTCATGCTCTAGTAGAAAATTTGTTTTTTCTATTGATTTGGTCGTGTTGATCCGGTCACTATTTTGATAAAAATCTGTTGATGGAAAAAATTTCAGAATTTCTAGACCAACAAATAGTAAGATATCTGCATTTAAAGAGAAAAAAACAAGTTTTGAAACACATTGCTAGACTAGATTATTTGACTTTAAACCTTCTTAACTTTTGCACAACAAAGTTTTGAGCTTTAAATCTTTATGATGGAGAATCATGTTGAGAATCTAGGGCTTCAAAGATATTCCAAAGAAACTTAATTTTTATTCTTTAAAAAATTGTTAAGTAGAAATAGATATAAGATCAAAGGAAAATCTTATTTATTAATATCTCTAAGGTGGAATTAAAATGCACTACTCCAAATGCTGGGATTGTTCTAGCATTCAAACTGAACCTTCTGGAATTCTTTTTTCTTAATATTGTAGAAATTGCATTTGGAAATTTATTTTACAAGTTATTTTTCATGAAAATGCTCCAATTGCCCCCAAAACAAGATTGTCCATAAGTTTCTCATAACAAATTCAAATGGAATGAATCAATGCTTTTCATGTAGTCAAAAATATAAACTATGAGGAAAAAAAATAAAAAGAACTAAATTCAAATTTTTGAATTTTTGTTTTTGCCCTCTCTTCCCCCTTTCTCCCATGTGTTGAGTTGATTTGGACATAAATTTTGTTCCCGGCTACCGATTGGAAAAAAAATTATATTCCCATGAAGCTAATTAGTTTTCCTATTTTCAAAAAAGTTTCAAAAAATCAAGACAAATATTGAGACTGTAGGTACATGCCCGAAATCTACTTTGGCCTCCAAAGAAACAAATGGTCCTTTATGGGTTAAGGATTGGATTCGGTGTTACTAGAGTACATAAATTTCTAGAATTATTGATGTGCAAGTATGTCAAGTGGTTGACCAACCAAAAATTGCACGGACTTTCAATTCATGCGTACATTTGCCAAAATGAGGTCACAAATTTTAAAAACACAAGAATTTAAAAAAAAAACATATTAGAAGAATCTCATTTTAAATCCATTCTAATAAATTGTACTGTAGAAAAGTTCATATTTTGCTTGTTATTGAATTTTGAAGGAATTTTGAAGTTTCCCTTTCAAAATTCGTAGAGAAACATAGGTGATAGTATTGATGACAAGATCTCATTGTATGGATTAAATCAACAACTCTTGGTTAGGTCTACAATTTTTATTTGTATATCAATTCCATAATGCACTTCTAAATAGTAGTTAAGAATGATTTCTCTGAAATTGTCAATTTTGGACAACGTTTAGGGCTTAGTAGTGTCTTGTATTAAGATTAATGTTGGACTATCAAAGTATCAACCTGGCACCTTGTTGCAGTACTACATGAATATGTATGTAATCTTGTTTGAAGGCAGTACTGCAAAAGTATAAGCTTTGTACTTTACTTAATTAGCACTCCAATATCACTCATGTAGTACTACAAAAGTACTGATATAAGCACTTTTAATTTGGTCATGTGGTTGTATTGTTTTCAAACAATAAGTACATCGGGAACTAACACCCCATTACATTAGTACTAACGTTGTACTCTTTCAATGGGCTCACAGTCCAACTTTGAAAATATACAGTTGTAGTACACCATCAGTACTAATACATACAAATAGAATGTCTCCTTTTGAAATACCATTACATTAGTACTAATGTTGTATTACAATAGTACATTTTCAAAGTTGGACTATGAACCTATTAAAACAATATTGTTCAAATGAGGAGGTACTTTCCTGATGTACTATACTGATAGACTCATATGATATCCATAGAGTATCCACACAGTATTAGAATAATTTAACTCTTGAGGTAGCATGGGACAAGGGCCGTATGCCAGTCATTAGCCACAAAGACAACATTCTCACCTGTAGGCACATTTTAAGGTCATTGGTGTCCTTATYTCATGCAACAATACGTCCAAATTTAAACACATTATCCGATGAAAATTTACGATATTCAAGTCAAAATTCGATCTMTTGACGAATCTCCTCAAGAAATTTTCAATCTTTGATGTTTCTCAAGGTTACAAGATCTACCGTACGGGCCGCTGAAGAACTCATTGCTTTCAAGTTTTAGAACTCGGGCTGCTTCAATGGCCGCCTGAACAGGAAATTTTGTAAGGCAGGGATAAGTGATTTTAGTATGCATCATTAAGTTCAACGTTGGAACTTACATCAAGAGAGAAAAAACACAATCAAACATGAATGTATTTAAAGGTCAGYTCACCTTTGACAGAAGCATGAACCGAAACTGATTATCGTCATAATCCTCTCCAGAAGTGGGACCATAAATCTTGCCGCCAGTTTTACCCCAAACCTGCACCATGATTCTCAATCAGACACAGCAACGGAAACTTCGCCAAGATTTTAAACGCGAGGATTGGAATACTTTCATAAATGAGCGTTTGCAGCCTCTTCCCTTCGGTCTAGTCACATTCCAAATCGTAATGCGAGTGAGATTTCCAACACATTCCAATACAGAAAGAGAAAATCACCCTTGCAAGAAAAAGTGGATGATCGATAAAGATTCGATCCACACCACGCTTGTGGGTGTGGAAGAAGTTGACCGTCTCTGTCCTGTTGCCAATAGTGATCTACACAGCACCCAAAAACAAACGGTCCTCAAAACACTGGAACTTATCATTTGAATAACCCAGAACCTTCATTCCACAAGTAACGAGACTCAATTGTTCAAATTTGAAAGAAGCAGACATACTTCGAGAGGAGTGTTTGTATCCCACGCATCTCTGTATTGGTCGTATCGAGGGGACACGGTCATCACACGATGGCCTCGAGCCTGCAATCACASAAAACAAGAGCAGATTAAAACTCTGTTGCTATCACACGCTCTTCTAAAATACCGCACAATCGGACTCTGCTTCGCAAAAGTTCAATCGACCTTCTAATCAATGCGCCATAGCCATGGCATGCCCAAGAATATATGAGAATACACAACTGAAACACTCAGCAATGTGCTCAATTCAATAATCGCAGCATSCAGCTCTGAATTCAAWAGAGAATTCTCATTAAGATCCATCGCCAGCATCACTCAGAAACAGWCATTACTCTCCTAGGTTGGCAAAGCTCGTCTACATTCAAAAAGACAGTCAAAACCAATTCCTCCACACAATCRTCACTCTAAATGCCATTGTTCTCCGGGATTACTACACCATTTCTACATTTGAGGAAAAAGTCTACTCCAATCCCTCTTTACTGCTGCTGAAATACCAATAACTAAACCAGGAAGAGTCAAATTGGTCCTATCGAAGTTAAAGTGTAAACATAGACAAGAAGCGCACAACTGAAACCCGCAATRGCAAGCTCCTCAACCAATTCTCGAAAACAGAGGAGGCTGCAGCAAACGCTGCTCCTTCGCCCAAGCATTGATTGACACATTGGCAACAATGAGACAGAGCCTCATGAAACTCTTACAGCAAGCGCAGGCGGAAGCCCCCCCAGCACATCTCCAAGCCCGCCCGTCTTGCTCCACGGCGCCACTTCCGCCGCGATAAACACCACATTCATGCCGCTGTGGTTGCGTCCCCCACGAGGCGACGACGAGGTGGAGGTGGAGGCAGCACTGGCATTGGAGCCATTGCCGTTCGCAGAAGCAGCACAGCGAASAGTCCCAGCAGCAGACCGCTCTCGCAACAACGAGCCCGCAGCGACCTCGGTCACCAAGCCGAGTCGATTGTTGCGCATCGGAGACTCCGTCGCGCGCAACCCTTGAAACGACACCATAGCCGCTTCACATCGGGAAGAAGCACCCAANAACACAATTGAGTAACGGCTAACGTACCAGCACAATCAGCTGGATGTCCTCCTTCAGAAAATCCTCTACAGCTTCTGCCAAAATATCAGAGCCCTTTTGCTCTTCCAGTCGACCAATAAAACCGAAGAGAGGCACGTCTGGCCTGATTGGAAGTCCAACCTCTGCTTGCAACGCCTCCTTCAACGCTGGCTTTGCGTCAAACACCTGCATATACAACACAAAAACAAATTAACGAAAATCCCTCTCAAGCTATTTAACAAAAAAGCAGTTACACTACCGAGTGACTCTGGCAATGTAGAATTGACTCGCTTTCATAGCTATTTCCTACTCAAATTTCCTCATATTCCTCCCCTGTGATAGACTAGGATACCAAGGTTGCCATGCAAGGCTCATACCGTGTTGATGTCATAAGGAGTGTCAAGGTACTTGTCAGCAGACGAGTCCCACTCTTGAACGTCCATCCCATTGACAATCCCTTTAATTTTTGCTTTTCGAACAATGGTGGCAAGCTCCACTCCAGTGTCTTCCCCAGAAACGAGCTCGGCAGCGTAATTAGGGCTCACAGTCATGTTTAGATCGGACTCCAAAAACCCTGCCTTCATCCAGTTGATTTTGCGTCCTTTCACTGGTTTCGTGTACCTGCAATTAGCAGAGACATTCGACTTTCTTTCAATGATATCAATTGGGAGTAGACAGAAACGAACTCTTGTAAACTATTGATGCATAAACAAGTGTAACACCCACATAAACGAGATGGGAGGAAGACATTTACATGGGTAACGCTCAATTATTTCAGACTAAAAAGACCCAAGTGCTGAATGTTAGTGACAAGCTTGCAAGCACATGCATTAATATATGATATCCACTTTCTAATGCATATGGGAAAACAGTGAATAGTGGAGGTGTCGGGGTAGAAAAAGTTGTCGACGCTTAAACATCTTCAGTGTATTTTGGAAGGGAGTAGAGTTTTCTGTGACACTTATGTAAAGTTAACATACGAGGTAACACTCATCCACTAGAACGCCTGAAGAAMAATGAACGGCTCAAATTATACCAACATGTCAACGAATTTGGACTCCAAGATCATGCGAGGAAAAAGCCAGAGCATTTTACCCGTCGATGAAATCAAATGAGCTTCGGAAGCTGTTTGGCAGGCCGAGCCTGTCAAAATCATCGAAGGCAAACCTTCCTTGATAGGCTATGTTGTGCACACAGAATGCCACCTGCCATACCAAGTTCCGTGTTCTATGTCATAAGAGATTCTTCAGTATCTGGTCCATTTTCAATTACTATTACAGTGCCTTCATCAGAAAATCCCTCTTCTTGTGTAGGAATTAAATTTCCTTCAAAAATGACCCACCCCACCCCCCCAAGACCAAGGCTTCATCATTTTAAACGACCGACGTCAATTGATCAGATCGTGTAAAAATCAATGATTCAGATAGGACCAAATTTTATAGCACTGGAGAACGTTGCATCTGTCGTTCCAAAAACAAATGAAGTTGAACAAAAGAAACACCACCTCTGTTTAACTTCGCCAAAAAGATTCTGAGGCCTGGTTTAGGGTCCTTGGTCGTTTAGGGGTTAATTTAAAGTGTACTGTAAGGTAATTAAAATAACATACTTCAATTGGCCATATGATTTTTTGAAGAAATTTCAATGTAAAAATCCTAGTAATAACAAAAATGCTTAAAATAACATGAAAATTTTATGAAAAATGGATATAGTGGTGCCAAACATCATGGTGTAATTGGTGTATACTTGGAGTGTACACAAAAAGAAATTCAAAAGAAAAAGTTAAAAAGTGTTGTGTTTTGAGCTTTTCAAGATACAATCTTCAATGTGTCACAAAATTTGCAATTTCAAACTTTTTGAAAAAAATCAAATTGGAATAAAAATTAGATTATTAGAGCATCATTTTCTTAGTCAAGCTTCAAAGCAATTAAAATCAAAAACTATATGAAAAACTCAAGTTTGACTTTCAAAATGCCCCTCGAGCATGCAATGTCCTTTAAGGGTTAATGATATACATTGAATAGGGATATTGAGGGGACCGATACTAACTAACCCTTAAAGGACGGACCGGTGGCCGCAGAAATCATGATTTAAACCGTGTGACATCATCTATTTTGAAAAGCCAAATATACTCATTGGAAGTCAAAGTATGTCTATACCATCTTTCCTCCTATCATCCTACTTGTATAAATATCAGTCGGTGGTTTCTCATATAAATATACTATGTTTGAAATCACTGACACATGTAAATATGTAATGATAGGACCTTGTAACACTAGAACACTAGTTTGTTAAGATGTGGAAAAATTCAAAAATTTTACTGTGTGTAGACTATAGATTGCAAGATATTAGTGTTTGAATTGAAATAAAAACTTTTTTTGGCCCTGCAAAAAATTGGACAATTTTACTTCACATTTCTCTTACAATTAAATGAGCTTATATGCCCAATATCATATATAATGTATTTTATATGGTGTGTTGTATATAATGTATGGTGTACAATGTATGCTGTATTTTGAATGGTGCATTGTATATAATGTATGGTGTACAGTGTATGATGTATTTTGAATGGTGTATAATGTCTTTGAAAACAACCAATCAATCTTTTTGCAAATGAACGATCACATCTCGCATGACAAGATGACGTTTGTATTGATGTCCCAAGTAACACTGTGACGTCACAAAAAACAAGCCTCCGGAGCTTGAACCCTCATAAAACTGCACACGTGGCATCTGACTTGAAAGTGCCACGTCAGATTTTTTGCGAGCTACTTCAAAAAATTTCAGGGTTCCACTTCACTACCCTGGTCAGATCGGTTTTTTGGGAAGTTGCCCCCCCCAAAAGGTGATGTGGTGCTCTGGATCCCTCCACGTGCTACACTTAGGGAGGTTTGGAGGGCGGAGATTTGTAGTGACATCACCAAAAATTGAGGTGTTTTTTGTGACGTTTCAAGAAATTTAGGCATGTTTTTACTTTTTACATATTAAAAAAAGAACGTATTTTGGTCGACATCAACGATGACGTGGAACCCGTCAAAAGAAAATCAGTGGCACGTTTGTTTCTGTTGTTCTCAAAAACGTAGTTTTCTTATAGTGTATACAGATATGATATGGAATATGAAATACATATGTCAACTAGAATACATATGGAAAATATACAAAATACATATTGGATCTATATCCATATGTATCCATACAAATTCTAGAGATATACATACAACCACACAAATATAAATTTCAGAAATTCCATATTATTTGGAGGCCAAATAAAAATTACAGAAGAACAAATACGAGGTGGATGGAATATGTCACAAGCAACCGTGTCATTTTTTTAATCAATAGTGAAGTGACATGTATACCCTTTTCAAATTTTTGGGAAAAGTTGAACCATCGAAGGCTAATTGACACTTGTACCCCATCAATTTTTCACATTGAGCTTACAATCAAAAAGCCATAATTTCTCACACAATGTCAATGAGCTCAAAAGAGGTGGTTACTGCCTTGCACATGTCACATAGTCCATATAGTACAATGAGAGTGACATGAAAAGTACACCAAAGAGGGATATTAAAGGGACCCATACTACTTAACCCTTGAAGGACGGGTTGGTAGCTGTGGAAATCATGCATTTTTGCTACCATGCAACATCATCGACTTTGAAAAGCCAAATATACTCATTGGAAGTCAAAGTACTAGAAAAGATCTTCCCTTTCCACTCCTAATAATGAGGATGAAAAGTTGCAATTCTGTCTTACATGGTTTGATTCTTTGTCATTCAAAGGACACAAAACGTCCATCGATGTGTTAAAGGGTTAATTGACATTTCACACTATATAAATATCTACCTTTGTTGTACTGTCTTCAATAGTTATCGAAGTGTCTAGGGGTTGTACATCATGTTTCAAACATCTACAGTCTTCCAAAATAGGTCCCTTCAATTGTTTGGTCTCCTTAATAGTTAATACCCCTATTTAGCCTAGATATCTCATGGACTTTTAGAAGGCTAGTAGCCACTATGGAAGTTCCTCGGTCAGTCCGCAAGTTCCTTTCATGCCAAACTAAGTTAACCCTTGAACGTCGTTGCGGACGTTTTTGCGGCCGATGAATGATAGGGAATCAAATTGTGTAGGCTTTTCAAAGTAGATGATGTCACATGATATCAAAAATGCATGATTTCCACATCCATCGGTCCGTCCTTCAAGGGTTAATTGCCCTCATGTAAGYTAAGTTAGTACAACACAAAAGTCATGTGACTACCCAACAACCATTTGCAAAGCACGGGTCAAGTTTGAAAATCATACAGTATTAGATTCTTCAAGGAAAAGGACAGGACAGGACATTCCCAACATGCATGCATGCATGCGTCCAAATGAGCCCATGGGCCTTGCATGCATCTACCACAGGTCCCCTGTTACCATCCTCAGGGCCACCCGTGAAATTCCCACTCCCATCCACTGAGGCCATAACATAGCCCCCATACAGTAGCCCAGGGCCTGCAAGGACAACTGCAAAAAGGGTTCAAATTCCCTGGCAACAGCAGCCCCTGATGGACGGAGGCCAGGTCTCAGTCAGACCCACCCCTCAAGCACTACATATTGCATCCCGCCTTTCCCGTGGTGATAGGTCCGTCCTTTAAGGGTTAAGGTAGGACCACCCTTAACCAAAAACACTTGCACAATTCTTGACATGAATTGGTGTAAGGTAGGAGCACCCAAAAATTGTGGAAAATGCATTAGAAATGAAATTTGTAAGTTATTTTTCTAGAAGATGCTCTAATGCCCAAAAAATACAATTGTAAATAACTATCACATAACAAATCCAAATGGAATGAAATCTCCCCATGTGTACAAAATCACAATCTACAAGAAATTAATTTTTCATTTTGTGTGAGGTGGTTTTTGCTTGCCGCACCTAAAAAACGGACATTTTGTACCATAACTTTTGCTCTTGATCACCAGTTGAAATAAAAATTATATTCCCACAAACCTAATGTGTTTTCCTATCTTCCCAAAAAGTTTCAAAAAATCAAGCTAAATATTAAGACCATATGGGCTTGCCCAAAATCCATTTTGTCCTCCAAGGGGACAATGGGACTTTAGGGGTTATTGGATTCTGATCGGTTATGGGCGGTTCTACCTTAYGTACAATTAGAATAATAATAAGTTGTGGTTTGAGTTTGAATATAATCCGTAAACGACACARAGGCCATTGTTTGGTTGATGAATRAGCGAGCATCTTTMTGTGCARGACARAAATCCAACTATTCATCCTCTRAAATTAGGGGTGGAAAGGGAAGATCTTCTACTGTACTRTGACTTCCAATGCGTGCTTTGGGATTTTTTTTAACCAATGATTCTCAYGTTATCAAAATTATTGATTTCCACGGTGAATTGCCTAGCGTTTAAGGGTTAAATCACCATTTGGGCAACAAGAGAAATGTGAGTCAGGCAGTTCCAACAGTGAGGAAGCCTTGACCCTAGAAGRGGAGCATTTGTGGGTGTGCTCTATGCAAGTGCAAGAGCATATACGGTTGAAACACCTATAATGTCAATATAATTAATTTAGTATACTTGGAGGTGCCTTTATTTTAAAATAATAATTTTTGAAGTATTAGCAATTAATAATCATGAAATAATTTAAAACTCAATTTAATTTTTTCAGATATGGCATGTAATTTCTATAAATTTTCAAAGTGGAAGCTCCCAAGACATTAAACCATCATGTAGTTCGATCTAAAACCAAAATCTAGCACTGAACTAATTGCATTATGTAATGACACTTTTGAAGGACACTTTAATGGAAGTCCCCGGGGACACTTCAAGGGAAATCTAATGTGAAAGAATGGATATAGGGACAGTTTTGGGTGTTTCTACCTTGTTGTAGAGCATCCCCACCTCCACTTCCTATCAATAGCCAAGGTAATTTTAGAAAGGTCTGGGAGCTAGGACACCCCCACCATGGTTTTAGACAAGATTTTTTGAACAACATGTCCAATTTGCATAAGGGTACATTAGCTTCGCATAGAAAATAGGGAAAATTTGTAGAGGTTAGAGTTGACTAAAGAGCAAGCTTTTTGCATTAATTTCTTGTTGCTTTGCCTATGACCACTCGTCATTTTGCCTAAAATTAGAATTGGAATTCAATGCAACTTGCACTAATCAAACTGATTGTTTTTGGACTAAAACAAGATTGTAGCCCGCGCTATGGATTTCCTATTTCTAAGCATTGTTATGTCTGACCCGGCCACCATTGCTGTCTCATAGGTATTTCAATACCATACGATGAAGATACTCTTATTGTCCATTGCAATGGTATCCCATGCAATGGACTTGTGTAAGTCTATCATTTCCATGGTCAATCACAACTCTTTCAACTCACAAAAGATAGTCTCTTGTTTTAGTGTAGTGTAAATTTACAAGCTTGACGAAATCAATGGGTGAAATAAAAGGCTTCATGCAAGAGAGATAAGACCCAACTGACCCCGTGTACTTGATAATGCCCACCAGCCACCCAGGATTAACAAGTTTCTGATTCTGAATTAACTGGACAGATCCTAATAACAGCCGATAAGCTGCAAGTAGAAGCGTATCTAGTGAATGAGGGGACTGATCTTTGAAACTGGTGGAGTCAGATATGTCGCTTGCGAATGAGAAGGGAGAGCAAAACAAACTGCGTAGTTTTACAACAGCTGCTACTGCCATGTAAAGCTCACCCACGAATTCTGATTTCCCTCTCACGTTTCCTTCCAGAACAGCGTCCAGATTTGCAAACTGCGATGAAGAAGACTCTCCCACAACGCTGGCTTGAAAAGTAAAATCCACATTCAAAGCCTCCGCATCATGATCGTCAGTGTCAGGGCCAGTTGTATCCTCCACTTCTGAGTCTTCACCACTTGAAACATAAACGGGTTCCTTAAGAAAATCTTCTTCCGGAAAATTTCTTATTTCATCTCCATCAAAATCGTCTTCCTCAACAGGCTCCTGCTCTACAGGGTCATGTACCTCCTTATCTACAGTCACTGCTTTGGAAAAGAACTCCAGACCTGTGGCACCCGTAGGAAACAAGACCTGTAGTAGGATCCGGACTAAGATTGGTTCGAGCTCCTTAACAATATAAAACCAAGCATGTGGAAGCTCTGTCCGCCATATCAATGGAGTTGATACGGAGTTTCGGCATTCCTTGTCAACCCTTTCAACCGCTGTTGTCATGCTCCACAGGGTACTACTGATAGCTGCAACTGTCGAAATATACCTGTGCCATCTTGGACTTTGTTCTGTCTCCAGATTCTTGTCAACATTCTGGACTTCTGAAACCAGAATTACTCCAAGTGTTGAGAGAGCACCTTTCAACTTCTTYAACTTTTTTTTCCCCGATTTTCGCTCAACTGCAGTGGGCACATCCAGAGAGACTTTGGGGCTCACAAGCACCTTAACCTCAGCAGAACAGATGTTTGCAAAGGACGATTCTATGATAGCACAGGTTTCATGTAACATTGAGTAATAAACATTAGAGGGATCCACTTCAGTAGGAAGCCCTTGTGAATCTCCTTCATGCCTGTCCGTAAAGTTCTCAAGTGCACGCATGGCCACAATCTCCGGTATCAGAGTCACGCATTGAGTGCTAGTCGAGCTTCCGAACAATGTACGAGTAAAGTCAGAAGAAACAGTACTGGGTTCTGAGATAGCTGATGAATTAGCTAGAGAGTTCAGTAAGTGACGGCATGCAATGATAGCRTCAGCCCAAACCAGACGAGAGCCATCTGAAGGAAGATTTGATATTTTTTCCGAAGGATAAGGTACGCGGAACTGGACAGCTTTATCGCCCAAAAGGAAGTCGACCAAGAATCTGCAATCAAATTAACACGATTTCTCAATCTTCCGAACGGAAAACATAGGACAAAACTGACACAAATACACGCTGCAACAATCTGAAAAAAAATGTAAAAAATTCTAGGTCCAAATGTAAAACCAACTCCTATAATCAGATTTTGTGCAAGCTAAGGAAACGGGTTGAAAGCATTTGCTGGCCAATCTGAAGAGCACTTGACTTCCAAGCACGAAAAAGAAGACTAGCAAACTTCTATACACTCTAAAAAGATTACAACAAGAATACATGTTCCTTACATTTCCAGCTGGCAGATTGCGTATGCACATCTAGCATTGTCGGCTGGGGGGAGATAACCGCAGGGAAAGGATGCCAGTAAATTGAGAAGGCTACTGCAATCAATGATTGTCTTCTTCTGCTCCTCACTCAAAACGAACTCCTTCCGAGTCGAGCTMGAAAACTTGTCCAACGACTTCAATTTCCGTTTCACTGACTCTACAAAAATAGTATTGCTCTCAGGGGCAGAAGGCGCTATTGCACCCTGAATACAATCATCGATAGTACAAAAGATAGGGCAATCCTCCTTGAAACTAGACAACAATGTCTTCTTAAGCTCCTCAAGAAAAGCTGAGGAAAACACTCTCCGTATGCACTGAGAATACAAATAAAAGCATGTTAGGAAGTTGTAATGACAAAATTTGGAAGAATACCCCTAAAGCTTCCAGGAAGCCACTAGCAAGACAACCACCTCATCATCGACTAAACAGTGAAAAAATAGACAGAATCGATAACAAATATACTGAAAGAGTTATATATAACGGAATCCAAGGCGCTTGCCAAATGTCATGCACTCTAGTCATGTGGAATCAGTCACGATATAGTCTCCATTTAAACGGCTCTAAGGTTGGGAGGAACTTTGAACCAACCTCAATTTCGTAGAACTCGAGATTGTTTAAAATGTCCTCAGTAATAGCATACAAGTCCACTTTTCGGTACACCTGAATACCCATACAACCAGCTTCCTCTTCAGAATTATGAAGTTTCTTTGCGTCCTTCAGTGTGCAAGCTTTCCCAGCGCKCAGCAATACCATGACAAAATTCTGTAAGTGTCTCTCATTTGCAAAGGTTGACCACACGTCGACAGTCTCACATAWGAGATGCAATCTGAAGCACACGTTCAMAATCGCARAACTCTGCTTGGTTAGAAWTTATGCGATGTTGATCAAGCAAATTGCCCTTTCAATGGCCAGTAACAACTAAGATGAATACAATAAGACATTTAAATTAAGGAAATTTAAGTGCACGTTAAACCAATACTGTAAATAACGCCCCAATCAAAAAAACATAACACACAAGTAGCACTGCCAAGACAATCATAGAAATTACGGTAGGTTGCAATATACCTGGCTATGTATAATGTGTTGGAGTCCAAAGTTGCCATAATACTATTCCATTTTCCMGTAGTTACAAGGATCTCCTCATCTTCAATTGGAAAAAGATTTTTCAGCAAGATAGATACTAGTTTTGCTCCTTCTTTTTCAAGCGATCGACGCACCTTCATATACTTCTTTGATTCCGCTTTACTGATGAGAAACTTAAGTGCCCAGACACGACGATCAAGATCCACCAGACTTTGTATAGCAATGCTGTTGACAGTATATATCACAGCAGATGAATGCATTCCGCCCCCAGTTAAACTCCTCTGAAGAAGATTTGTCAAAAACTTTGACATCTTCACATACCCTCTTTGCACAGGCATGAGGAACCCGCTTGCCTTCAAATAAGTAACTACTTTTGACCCATCAGCAGTAAGCACATCAATCTCATTATCAAAAATGGCGATGCTTGCTTTTCGTGCGGTCTTAGGAGGCATCAACGACAAGCATTGGCGATGCAGGACTCGAGAAGACATGTATATAGACAGAAGCAACAATGACTTTGTCGAGACACAATGCTCCTCCTGCAAGGGTTCTCTTTCAGTAGAAGCAACTTCATTTTTAACACAAACATCAACCAACTCCATCATGGGTGGAGCAAGGACCTTGATAAGGAGATCCCTGACAGCCCCGCCAGCAAGGATGCTATTTGATGAAGTACACCGCTCTAGTAACTGTTGGCGAGTTAGCGAGCCGCATCGGCAAGCTCTGCAATTCCATAAGCATGCCAAAAAGAATATACAAATATAATTCTAAAACCCTTCGTCTTGGTGAAGAGTGCAACTCACAGACGCGACAAGATGCACTGATTAGATAGATTTGAATTAGAGCACTACTTGGATAACCTCAATGATACAAAAAGCATCGACCAATGGACTTTTGCACCGATACATCTGTAGAATTCCTCGGCGCTAACCCTAATTTCGTAGCTGAGATTCATGTGGTCAACTGCTGATAGCCTTGAAGGATAGCCAGCACGGGCAATGGCTGCTTTCTTTCACAACACTCACCAAAACCCATACCCGGCGATGCCTAATGACCTGGTTGAGACCCGGGCTGTTCTGATTTATCTACAGTGATTGCGGCATAGTTGAACCTCTACATATACTTGTGTGCCTTGTGCCGTTGCTACAGGCAAAATTAAAGTAAAAGTAATTTTCTAATTTTTTAAAACCAAAAATAACTCAAAAATCACTAACTTTCATCCCGTAGATCGGAATGGCACGAAACGAAGCCCATGCACCCCTCCTCGCCGAGAGCTTTCCGACGGTACTAAGCACGCCACCAGCGGACGCACGGTCCGGGAGATCTCAACGTAACAAACAAGCAAACAGCCTGATTTAAAGGATAGACTAGTGTACCCTGTGCCGTTGCCGCAAGCAAAATAAAAGTAAAAGTAATTTTCTAATTTTTTAAAACCGAAAATAACTCAAAAATCAATAACTTTCACCCCGTAGGTCAGAACGCCATGAAACCAAGCCGGTGCACCCCTCCTTGCCAAGAGCTTTTCGACGGTACCAAGCACGCCACCGGCGGACGCACCATCTAGGAGATCTCAACGTAACAAACAAAACGAAACAAACAAACAAACAAACAAACAAACTGAATTAAAGGATAGATGTTACTCTGTACAAGTTAGAGAGTAGAGGATTTCACTCATAGTACAATATAACATGTAAAAACTAAAATATACCGTATGTGAAGGTCAATTTCGGAAATAGAAAATTTGGAACATGTCAAAAAAATTTAAAATTAAAGAAATATTTTTTGAAAATCTGAAAATTTTCATTATTATCAATTCTGAATATCCAAAAACTATTCTTGAGAAAATTTAGAAAAAATAAAGCATCTACACATGAATGGAAAAAATCAATCAAAATTGAGAGTATTAAGAAAGCAGGAAGAGCAAAATGCCCAATTTCAAGGAAAGAAAAGCAAGTTGTCGAACTATCCAAATTCAAAAATTAAAATGTTTTTGCAGCAAGGTGTTGAATCTAATCTATGCATACCATGGTACATACTTAACTTTTTGGTCATTATATATAATATATATTTTAATTTGTCAACTTTTTGGCTATTCGAACACATAGAGAGGTATACCTGCAAAGGATGTTCTTAAGAATTAGTAATGTTTGACTCCTATGAGTTCTTTGATGAATGGAAGCCCAAAACTASTYCAAAATAATCATTGTCAACGCAAGGCCATAATATTCAACAACATTTACAGAGTATTTTTTAACAAATGCAATCCTAGGATCATTTAGTTAATTTGTTCAAGTATATCTTTCTCAATTTTGAAAGTGAAAATCTCTACCAATTGCAAGTTCAATTTGCGTAAACTTTGTAATACAAGCTTTTCTAGCCCTTCCACAAGGTAAAGTTTGGTCTTGCAACATTTTCAGGAAAAAATTGTATGTCCTACAACTTGTGTATTTTAATAATATGTTGAATATTGGGTCTAGAATATTCATTTTTAAATTCTTCGAAGAAATTCAAATTGAAAAACGTAAGAATTGCGTGCGATAAAATATAAGGTCTTATATATTCATTTTATGTAAAATTTGTAAACAAATTACATGTATCATAGGGTGCTTTAAAAGTGTAATTATATGTAATGTAGGGTTAGGTAGAATACCATATAATTATGTGAACAATATATACAAAGGATATTGGATTAAAAAAATGGTTATAGGTTATAGAAGCTCTAAAATTATGAATGGAGATGAAAAATTTGCTTTCTATTCTAGATATATTTTGGACAAAGTACCTTAACAAATGGCCTCAACTTCATTGTGGAGTAAGTATCTAATGTGGAGTATCTCAAGTTTCATATCCGATTGTGGTTGTTATTTTGTTTCCCAAATATATCAAGTGTCTTTGTATTTGCTTGCCTAAACCTTGTTGCCTTCGTTTGCCACTTGCTTTTTCCTTTCTTCTACTATTCATGTGATTAAAGCATAATTTGTATTTTGTCATTATTGAATTACTAAATTATACAGTGTCTAGTTTGTTGATGGTGTCTATAATCTCTTGGAAAGCAAGTCCAATTAATTGTCTTTTAGTACTATCACTAGTAGACAACGCATGAATTTTGACACAATTATGTTGATTTGATCGAGTTGTCCTGGTCATTGTTTTATTGATTTCAACATAAATCTGTCAATTTTTTTATTGATTTCTCTTGAAATCAACAAAACAATGACCAGGACAACGCAATCAAATCAATAGAATTCTGTCAAAATTCATGCGTTTTCTACTAGTGTACAGATATGCAATCTCCTAATCTTTTTGTGTGAAATATATTGAATGGGTTTGCTAAAATTTTAGCCCCTTGTCTTAAAATGAGCTGGATGTTTGCAAAAAATTACTATACACTATACAAGTAAAATAGGATACCTTCAAATTACCCCCCCCCCCCCCATGAAATATAAATTCCAATTGGATGCCCCCAAATACTAAAATCTTGACTAAAATTTACCTTTATTTTCAAAAATAGCATGTATTATAATCCATTCTACAAGATAAATAGCCCCACATTAAATAGGACGTTATCACAAGTGTACACAAATTCTACAAAGGAGTGCCCTTTTTTCCTTGAGTAAAAATTATAATGTAGAAGGTGGTATTGAATGAAACCAAAAAAAAAGCCTCTAATAACTTTTACAAAAACATAAATGCAAAAAAATAATAAATTAATTTTAAGTAAACAATTGGTATTTTTTTGGTTTTATTTCAAAATTTCAAAATTGAATCTGAGAAACAACTTTATATAATTTTCCTACTTTTATTACCGATAAAACAAAATTCTACATAATTTTTGCTTCACTATCTAGAATTCAATGGTTCTACTATGTTTGTGTAAGTATTAATCTATGCAATGGAATAAAATTAATTTATTCTTTTTTTGGATTTATTTTTTGGTCTTTGGTTTGACATTCAAATTGAAGATAAATTTCTAAATTTTGCAATATTTATTGGAATGACCTTAACAAATCTTCATATATAGAGTAGAAATTCATGCAAAAATTCCAAATTGTAAAGTTAAGAAAGCCTACCCGCTATTTGTGAAAATTCAAAGTAGGCTCTTTAAGTCCTTCATTCCTCAACATCTAACATTTCACTTTGAGAATCTAGAAGGGATTTTTGAAACTTTTTTTGGAGATAGAAAAACTGATGAGCTGCGTGGGAGTGTAATTTTTTTTTCAATCGGTGCCCGGGAACAAAAGTTATGCCCAAATAAGCTCAAAGCTAGGGAGACCGGGCAGCAAAATTTTTTTTGTAAAAATTTGAATTTTTTTAAAAAAAATTTTGTTCCTCGTAGATCATAATTTTGTGTATGTGGAATGATTTGATTCATCTCATTTGGATTTGTTATGAGAAAGTTATGGACAATCTTGGGTCCTACAAGTTATTTTTTCAAGAAGATAATGTCATTGCTCGAAACTCAAGATTGTCCATAACTTTCTCATAACAAATCCAAATGAAACAAATCAAAGCATTCTAGATATACAAAAGTATAATCTACAAGGAAAATTTTTTTTTTAAAAAACTTCAAATTTTTGCAAAATATTTTTTGCTGCCCGGTCTCCCTAGCTTTGAGCTTATTTGGGCATAACTTTTGTTCCCGGGCACCGATTGAAAAAAAAATTACATTCTCACGAAGCTCATCAGTTTTTCTATCTCCAAAAAAAGTTTCAAAAAATCACATAAAAAATTCARCCCGTAGGTACCTGCCCGAAATCTCATTTGTCCCCCGAGGGAACAATGGTCCTTTAGGGGTTAAAATACCCCAGGGCTTTTTTTTCATTTATGAAGAAGTGCCATTGTGGCGATATAAAATGTGACAGTGGTGCTCCAAATTGCAACATTCATCCACTTATTGGATGTATAGTATGGTTTTCATTCACATTTAGGCGATTACATCTAATATATTTCATAATTTCAAAGTTGCCTGACGATTCCATCCAAATTTTTTGGCATTTTTTATGACCTTTTTTAACCAGATTTTTTTTCCTGGTGCAATCTGGCACCAAAAAGCCAAAAAAAAAAGCCCTGCCCCACATCACCCAAACTTAAACAATGTGAACACGCAAACCGCCGGAAGCACCTCAGCCGTTTAATGCGCCGCCAAGCAAARGCGACGTGCAAAACGGCGGAACTTAACTTCTAATCCCAAATTAGGCGCCGCAACTGGCACTGGCGTCTCTTTACACATCCCTAACCCTATCGCCTCCACCAATCCCTAACCCTGCCAAGTCCCTACAAAAACCTGACACTCTCCATTCATCGTTTGCCTTCGTGCCCCTCGCGGGTGTGGTCGCACCCGGAGGCCTTGTCGACGCCGGCGTCAGCGGCAAGTAGCCCGAGACTGTGGTTTCGCCTGGAGAGCGATGGCGATGTCCAAGATTGGCCGCATTTGCGTCTCAGTAGCTGCGTTGGAGAGGAGTCGATAGGATGAAACCTTCTGCTGGTCGTAGTTGCCAGAGAAGTGCACTGAGCGAAGCTCGTGCTGTGGCGTTCCGGGAGGAACGTGTTGGCCGGATGGGAGGCCTGGAAATCTTCTGCTGGTCGGATTGATCGGGGAAGTGCGTGAGTGTTGCTCACGTTGTTGCGCTTGGATTGAGCGCTTGTGGCCGGATGAGGCCGGAAATCTTGTTCTGGTCGTGAAGATCGGAGTGCATTGTGGCGCTCTTAGAGAGTGCGTTAGAGGTCGTGATATCGACCTGGTTGGCAACGTTGAAGATAACTCGTCAGGACGGAGTGGCGTCTGTCGTGGCGGGGTTGACGTCAGCAATGTCGTTGGAGGCGGATGAAGACCTGTTTCGTGGTAGCGGATTTGTCCATGGAAGCCGCGTTGAGGTAGAACATCCTGTGAATGGCAGTTCTTACTGTCGATTATGCGCTCACCGATGGTGATCCGGGAAGAGTTGTATGCCCGATGCATTAAGGTGGCAGACTTGCATTTGCCACCCAGTGTAACGAGCACCAGTAATGGTGCTCCGTGTAATGCCAGTGATGGCGTCGTACCACGTGTCCGGACGTGTGAACGAGCACTTCGTCTCTTTTGTAGACGCGTTGTGGGCCTTGAGAGGATCGTGCTTTGGATTGGGGGCAGTCATAGGTGAGATTTACTAGCTAGGCGTGGAATTTAAATCCGAATGGTTTAGGTTGATTTCCTGCTGTTTTAAGGCTGCGAAAGAAAGCCTGGTCCACTCTCTTGGTTCGACCATTTAAGAGCTGGTCTGATATCTGACGCTTTCGGTAAGGATCCTCCCGTTCTGGTGAATAGATTGCCACCTTTTGATCTGGCAGTTCGACTGGTGGATTGGAGTAGCTTTGCCTTTGGGGGAGGCCAGGTGACTTATTCCTTCGGTAGAACTCCTCTGTCTGATGTGGGATTCCTTTCGACAATGTTGTTCTTGTTCATTTCCGGTATAGTGTATCGAGGCGTGTGGACACAAATCACGTATCACAATCTGCGGAGTTACTCTCGGGGTGTGGGAGGCAGCGCAAGTCTTCATCAACGTTTGGAGCGAGGTCCCTGAAGTCGATTACTTCCGAGGATGAGAGTTCGTTTGTACCTATGTCTGGGTTGACAGCGAGGACTGATCATCCTCTTCTGACCCCTGACAGAATCGTGACGAAGCAGGGTAGTTGTGGCCATCAGCTGAAGCGATGGTACACGAATGAATGGTTTCTACGTTGCAGAGATGCTGTGGAGGGCTTAGCTGATTGTCAGTTGTGAGAGTGGCTACATGAAAAGAATAGGAAGCGTGGAAGTGGTGGAGACGGGTTGGATATGGGAGACGTCGGAACATGTACATGTCACCGTGTTGTCACTGTAATATCATTTTCTGCGTGAAAAATTGCAATAAAGAGATTTTTCTCTATGAGCCGTGTTCTTGTGTACTATATGTAATCTTTGATGTTGTAAACTCATTTGTAATTTTGCTGCTGTTGTTTAACGCTTCCTGACTCATAAGGAGAGTTTGCGAAGTAATTTGATTGTGGCTTACGATTTGTTTGATCAGTACCTGCTGCACAGTGATGTATCATGAGATGGGCCAACTCAGAAATGGAACATCTAGCTCTATTCTAGATATTTTAGATACAGTCTTGTTGTATTTTTCTCCTGGGTAATCACTCAATGTGCAGTCGACGAATTTTTCTCAGCTCTTTCTTTACCTCCTGGTGATGTTACAAGTCCTTTTTTACGTAGTAGACCCTTATTAACTCTGTCCACAACGTCAAATTACCATATCAATTGGATCATAGACGCGAAACGTACATGAGTTGAAATCCACAGCTGCTTGATCGTATTCTTGACTCTCACCTGTCATTCATTGCAAAACGCAGAGTAATTCTGTAAGTACAAGATTGTTTTCATGGTCGACGTAGTTGAAGCTTGGTGTTAAATCAGTGGCACATTAACTTATGCTAGTAATGAGAATTTGAGTGATCATGCATACAGAGAATTAGCTAAAATCTAGAAAGTTAATGGAGAGTCTGCAGTGCAGTAGTGGGCCTCAATACATGCATGGTGAATCCTCAGTTCCTCACTGTTTACTCATCAATTTCAAACTTCCAGACCCTTCTGCAAGCTTCTGCAGCCAACTGACCGCCGGACGGAAGACATTAACCAGAAGGTCCGCGACTCAGCTGGAAGGTCGGCGAAGGTTCTAGACCCATCGTCTCCCTTCTTGTCTCCTCTAGAAACCATTGTGGTGTCCCATACAAAGAACACCCTGGGCTCCGATTTGTGCCATGACAATTGCAGGTTTGCAACCAACGCTTCATATCTCAGCAGTGAAATCCTTACCATCGAACTCTTGCTCTAAAATTCTTGCTAAATCTTGGTAGAATTCAGCTTGGTTGTGTGGTGGAGACTTAGCTTGCTCTGGTTCTTGGTGTGCATTCAATCAGCTCTAGTCGTTGAGAATGTCTCTCTCACCGTTCTTCGGGCGCCGCAACAACTCCTGGGACGCCCCACACCCGTTTGATATGGTGGTGTCCGTGTTCGACAACACCCCGGCCAGCTCGTTCGCTCGCGACGCGCACACGGTGGCGAGCACCAACGTGGATTGGAAGGAGACCCCCACGGAGCACGTGTTCAAGGCCGACCTGCCAGGGCTGAAGAAGGAGGAAGTCCAAGTGCAGGTGGAGGACGAAAGGACGTTGAGTATCAGTGGGCAGCGCAAGAAGGAGGAGGTGCAGAACACGGATACCTGGCATCGCGTGGAACGGAGCGCCGGGCAATTCATGCGCAAGTTCAGGCTCCCGGAGAACGCGAAGCTGGATCACATCACGGCGAAGGTGGAGAACGGAGTGCTCACGGTGGTGGTGCCGAAAGAGGAGAAGAAGCGACCGAAGACGCGCAGCATTGAGGTAGGTGGCCACGATGGCCAGCAGGTGGCCATGGAGGTCAAGCCCGCGGAGAAACGTGCAGCATGATCGTCGTGAGCAGTTGAATCGTAGAGTTACATATACGGAGGCCTGTTGTAGGGATTAGAGTGCTTCCAGTTTCTGGCTCGTTGGACGCTCCATGACGCAGCAAATTTGGTTCATCTCGAGAAGGCAGTACCTATACGTTACGAGCACTGGCTATATAGCACCCGTGTGTAGATTGAACAGGAGTTCGTTTTGCGTGTACGTAAAAGCATTTTGAGTAACTGAATAAAAAACAGCAGGTTCTCTCAACTGTGTGAAATAGCATGAGGTTTCTGTTTGCTGCTTGGTACGTTTCCTGCTCAGCGATTACTCTGCCGTTTATTTGTTGAGACCTTGGATTCCGCTAATGTACGTCCAGGACTTCGGAACTGCTGCACGAAGTCACATGCACAGGATGAATTCTTTGTCGACGTAATTTAGGAGGTTGTTGGAGGTCATTTTCGACTCCCCAGCTAGTTCGAAGCACAATGGCAGTTGCGGATTGGTCATCCAGACTTGTAATTTATTGCAAGGTTCGACAATCCAACAAATCAAGCCAATGTCACTCCCTCCAGTTGTCGTGAAACGGCTGCAACTAATAACCGTTACAAAACCAACCACGTTGACAGATGAACACCGAGTGGAATGATGCAGTCCGTCAGCGAGCTTCTGAGAATCGCCTCCATTGTGCGCATGGAGCTTCCCGATCACGCGACGATTCTCGTCTAGGTGGCGCAAAAGATTGAGGGCTACGGAAGCAGCATCTCCAAGGACTTCACGTCGGTGGCTGAGCAAGTGAGCCATAGTCTCCTCTCTCGCCTAAAACCCTAAATGCTTATGAATTTCTAATATTGACTCAAATCTGTATTATCACATGTTTGAGAAACCCTACTGTGTAATCATCCTTCAGAAGATTGAGTTATCAACTATCAAGTGGAAGAAACATAATTAATGTCCGCTACATTGTCTCACATTAAAATGTAACAGCTTCTGATATCAGCTAAGGTAGACTGCTCTTAAAGCGTCCATGCTCTAAAAGCGATCATGATGGAGAGGTACATTTTGCTTTCTTCAATGTACCAATAGTGTACATTTCTGGAGGTGGTCACATTTAGTGACCACTGCATTACAACTTCAAAAATTTGTAATTAATTCTTGGAAGGTCCAAAAAATATGAAACGACTTGGGTTAGATGCCAATTCCTTTTTCCTTCCTATGAAAATTTACTGAAAATTGTTTCAAGGAGTTTAGCTTCCCTTTAAACGCAATCAGCTCTTGAATGAGAGCAGTCTAACCGCACAATTCAACTACCAATTCAATTGTGATCGGAACCAAATCTTGTATGACCGCCCAATGACCGCACACTGTGTGGTGAAGGGATGCAAGAAGTTTTTAACTAGAATTCACTTTCTTCACCTTTAAATTGCAATAAAATTTGTAGGAAGAAATCTTTTTGCATTTTGTTTTTTGTAGGTGAATCTTAAGATGACATTTTATAATCATGCCAAATTTCAAAACATGCAAGTATCTATATTTATGTGGAGAAGGATTTGGATTTTGTCTGTGCGTTGATTAACAAGTTTACTATATGTGTTTCATCTCAATGAACTGTTTTGCTCAAATTGCTTTCTGTTCCACTCTCGGTTTCGTTTGTTCAAGTGATTAATTCTCGATGAAGCCAGGTGGTCAAAATCGATGTCCATAACCCACAAAATTTTGGCTATGAATGATCACTCCCAATTTGCATCGGAATTAAATGAATTCAATTGTCGCATTTAGGTGAGGTTTCCTAAATTAGGGTTCTTGTTCTGAAGCTCCTTGGTGATGTCGCAATCCTCCTGGTGAAATGCGCTCATGTTAGATAGGTTATTGGCCTCCGTCCGATCCATATTTTTACAAACGTAGTTGGACCACAATTCTTTTGGTATAAGGTAAGACAGCCCATTACGGTTATTTCTTCCATAGTGGTCACCTATGAAGTGGCCCCATTGTGGGTTTTTTAGTTTTGTAAAATCTCGGCCACAATCAATGTCTTACATAGTAGTGATGGAGTGATTAGTGACCACATAAGGCACTTCCAACTTTTCAGTGTGAAATTCATTACAAGSATTGACTTTTTRNRCATTCCATRTTAGAAADTATTGTGATTGCATTAGGTAGTGAGATGAMYATCATGGATTYARATTTTGTTGGCTATGGGGTGGTCTAYAGMCCCTGTTGGGCCATGGAAAACTGAACACTTTAAAAATTCCTAGAAAATTCATACTTTATCGAAAAAATATGATTTCAATTGCTCTTACTATTTCTYACACTTGTCTTTAAGTGGGAAAAAAATTGAAAAATTCCAACAATAGCATGAGGCCAAACTTCAAATTCTAACCACTATAGGCTGTCTTACCTTACCACCGGGAATGGGGTCAATGAAAAAAATGCTTTATACTCGTGCAATGCAAAAACGTGTTCGTTAACTCTAGAAGGATCTGAAAGTCCTTTGTGGCCGTATAGGATATTACAAATACGGTGGTCTTTTATCAGAAAAAACTTGACCAAATACTTTTCAATACAAAGTCAACTAATATCACAATAGTACATAAATAACAACATATCACAATTCATATGTTAAATCACATATGAAAAGTTATGAAGCTAAATATGGGTCGTATAGAGAAACCCCAAGGCCCTTCTAGGGTTAAGGTAAACAGACCTCTATAGAGTGCAGCCCAATTTGGACTCCTAGTGGACTCTCATGAAAGTTCAATGTCTTCAGTCAGTAGAATATGGAAGGAAATTAAAAGAAGGAATTGGGGGTTAAAAGGATGGAATTAGATTGAAAAGTCACCATTTCATGCCATATAGGGAATTAAAAGAACTATGTCAGAGCATGTGCTATGACCCGCATAGTGTTGGGTTTTTTTTAGATCAAATTGATTCAATGCAAAGCTTGCAATCCAAACGTCAAATGGACTTTTCCGCTTGTTAAAATAAATGAACAAGATTCTACATTAATAAAGAGTTTTCATGCAAACAAGGGAAGGTTGCATTGATTAGAAAAATACATTATAATGTGGGAAAAGGTAGGTTGCATTGATTGGAAAAATACATTACAATACGGGAAAAGGTATGATAATAATGACTAATTTTATAGTTAGTCAATTCACAAGCCCTTCACATTTTGCAATCTTGACAATGTTGGATAGTCGCATACCAAGCTATGTGGAAGTGGAGCCTTTGTAACGGTAACACTACCAATACAATTATTATTGCAAGTTGCATTGTAGATGCTCTTAGCATTGAAGAGGGCAAAAATAGAAACCTTCTAGGATCTACAATGGAAAGCTATGTAATTTTGCTTTGACCTTGTATAATGTGTCTTTCATCTTCCACAAATGAATTGGCTAAAAGACATAGAAAATATCCTTTGATATTTTTTTCTCTTATAAAAATTTCATAAAATTTCATTGGAGGAATTATATGAAGCAACGAAATGTTCTACAGTGGACTTTCCATTTTTACCCTTAAACACCCCAAGGGACCAAACATGTCCTCACATAATTTGGAAGTCCAAATCAAAAGTGTCATATCTTTTGCATTTGATATCCAATTTCAATGAAATTAGTTAGAAAATATTTTCTCTCTCTTCTGGTTTGTGTGGTAAAATTTTAAGATCAATCCCATATGTATTGATTTTTGGAAGCCATTCAGAGTTCACCAAATTGCATTTTGAGGGCTACAACTTTGGGGCTTGTATTTTCTTCATTTAATGTTAGTTTCTAGTAAAATTTGTTGGATTATGTACCCTTGAAGTCGACTTATTGTGGTATTTTATTCATGTCAATCCAAGTTGTTTTGAGTGCTTTGAAGCAATTTAACCACTAAAGTCCCAAGGCCATTTTTCTGTCAAAAACCACTCAAAACTGCCATTTTGAATTTTTGCAAATTTTTTTTGCTGCCCGCCAAGTTCAGTCATGGGGTTTTAGTTGTATAACTTTTGCTCCCGGGCACCAATTGAAATAAAAATTATATTCCCACAAAGATAATCAGTTTATCTATCTTAAGAGAAAGTTTCAAAAAGTTTCACTAAAAATCAAGGTCACAGGAACCTGCCCGAAATCCAAATTGTCCCCCAAGGGGACAATGGGACTTTAGGGGTTAAATTTCAAAATCTAAACATTTTTAAATTACAATGAGCTTGGGTGACTTATTTTTTCTTTATACAATGTTCGTTTCCAATAATTTCTTCATAAGAGTTCTATATACTATTGTAGTCTATACAGTTATCAATTCAAGAAGTAATGAATAATTGAGATGGTTCAACCATAGATATGTTTTTGCAACTTTTTTTTTCTTGTTTTTGACATTTTAATCCATTTCACAAACACAAGGAGTCAACTAAATGATATTTTCTTTCACTATTGTGCTTATATGCTAATTTTGAAGCACTTTAACCCCTAAAGGACCAAATTGCGTTTTTTTTGGCAACATAGCGATTTTGGGCAGCTCACTACGAATAGAGTTTTCATTATTTTTCTTTGAAATTTTTACACAACATGTGTCCAAAGAGTAGCTTTAAGGCCCAACAATTTTCATAACATTTGACTACACTGGTAAAAAGTTATTGCATGATATGTAATTTTTAGTGGTTGGAGGGCAGCCTGGGCAGGTCTGAAAAAATGACTTTTTTCAGAAATAAAAATTTGAAAATGATTATCTACAAGTATATGTACATGAGAAGCTTTGAATTACTCTATTTTGATCAACAAGTCAAAAGTTATGAAGAGTTTTTGTTTGCGGGCAATCATGGAATTTCTACACTAAAATAAACTTTGAAGTCCTTTATTTAACTCATTTTTCAATAATTTTGAAAAAAATCAAAATATTGGGTGTGGATTGTTTATTACAACATTTCAACCATTGGGATTGGCAATTTTCAATTTCATAAATAAATTGTTAACAATTTAGTATTTTGAATCATTCTCTACTTTTTTCTACTGACTATTTTTTTCCTACATGTTGTACAATTCCAAATAAATTGAAAATTTTCAAGAATGTTTCCAACTTGACCTAAAGAATGAATCCAAAGAGTAACAACCATTTTGGACATTTTTTCATACAGATGTGTCCTTGTGAAGTGCAGCTGCCCGGATTTTCCGAGGGCTTAAAAAAGGATTTTTGTCACTTTAAAAGCAGATATCTTGCAATCCACATGGTGAAAAAATCTGAAATTTTTTCCACATCTTCCCAAAGTATTTTGGTACAAGATCCCATGGTTACATTTGTCCAAAAATATTCTTTTTCTAAAATTTGGTACTTACACTAGAAATGGCAGGTTTGGAGCGTTTTTGGTGAAAGCATAGTCAAAGACCTTTAGGGGTTAAAATTGTACAACATATTGGAACAAAATAGTAAATAGAAAGAAGTAGAGAATCATTCAAAATTTTAAATTGTTAAAAGTTTGTTTATGGAATTGAAAAGTGACAATTCCAATGGTTGTAAATTTGTAATGTCGTAATAAACAATCTACATTCTACAATTTTATTTTCAGTATTAAAAAATATTGATAATTGAGTTAAATAAAGCACTTCAAGGTTTATTTTAGCATATAAAATCCATAAATACTTGCAAACTAGAACTCCTCATAACTTTCATCTCACTAATCAAAATGATGATTAAAATCTTTTCAAATTTTTGTTTATTAGGAAAGTGATTTTTTAATCTATCCAAATTGCCTAATCTAGAAGAAAAAAAATATTTTAAAAATATTTTAAACCATGCAGTAAAAAATCATGAAAATTGTTGGGCCTTACTACTACTCCTTATTCATGTCTTCTAAGAAAATTTCAAAGAAAATTATTAATAATTCCACTTGTTATGAACTGCCCTGATATTCCTACGTTGCCTAACAAATTCAGTTTGGTCCTTTAGGAATTAAAGTATTTTCATTTGAGTAGGTTTAGAAATCAAAAATACACTTCCAAATGTGTATTTAGGAAAATCTCAGTATCTTTTTTCAACATTAGAACATTTTAATCTTGCAATCTATGTGGCCAAACGACTTCAAATTTCATTAATGTCATCTACAACATATAATGTACAAGATTGTATAGTTGAGATTTCTATACCTTAGTGAAATTTAGACCTATAAAACTTCAAAAGTAATGATTTTTAAGCCCCCAAAGCCTTGGACCTTTAGGAATTAATTTATTTTTTTGGTTGCTAAACAAGAAATGTTACATTGGAATAATGATAATCCCAAAAATTATAAGATTGTTGGTGGCTCCTATAGAGCCACATTATAGCATGTTTCAACTGTTGGTATAATTTCAAACCATATAAACAAACCAATGGGATTGTCTAAATTCTTATGTTAGGTCATTAATTGGGTCCCAAGGTTGTATATTAAAGAGTGTCCACATTTGCGTTGTTGATGTTATGGCGGATTATGTGGCAATTTTTTGCCATCAAAGAATTGGTTCCAAGTCAAAAAAATCGGAATGCCATAATCTACAGATCCAATTCAAATACTTGTATGAATTTTAAATTCAATTTTACAATTGGCCTTGAAGCATTGCCACCCGTACTTTCCAAATGAGTATGGGACAATACAAGAGCAGGGAGGTTGTGTATCATCTCCCACCATGATCACAACATGGACATTTTTTTTCTAATTGGCCTTAGGAAAAAAAAGAGGTCTCTGAAGCTTGCAAATCTTGGCTAATTTTTTTCTTGAATTTCATTAGATTCATCCATATACTTTTGGATTGTGATCATGATTGGATTTAGAAATTTCAAGAGAAATAGAAAATGGAAAAAAAATAATTTTAAGGGTTTTGACTTTTTACCAATTTGGTTCAATTGGCCTGGTGGAGGATGTATTGCTTCATTGAAAATCACCATAGCTTGAGCTCACTAGATGAGTTTTTTTGGCATGGGCTAGAGGTTGATCCAAAGTGGCAATGCTCTCATGTAACTTAATCTTTGAAGGTCTTTGGAGTCCTTCTATGTGACTCGTATTTAGCTTTATAACTCTTCAATTGTGTTTTAATATATGAAGCATAATACATTATAATTTAACGATACTACCGTGATCATTAATTACTTTATGTTGTAAAGTATTTCAATTGGTCAATGTTTTTTTAATCAAATACCCTATGTGTAGGTCAATTTTGTAAATAATCAGAAAAAAAATTGGAACATGTTTGAGATATGAAAAAATTGTAGAAGAGCTTCTTAAAAATTTAAGATAATTCTATTGGTGCAAATTTTGAATATATTTTATTCTTGCAAAAATTTAGAAAAAAAGAATGCATTTATGCACGAATAGAAAATTCAATCGATTTCATCAAAATGGATTCAAATTATTAATTTCATTGTCGACGCATTTCAAAGGTAGAAGAGAAATGGACAACGCCTTGAGTATCAAGGGCGGCTTCAAAAAGTGTGGAAAGGACAAAATGGTGCCTAAACATTGCTCCAAAAAGCACTGCACAGGAATGTCAAGAAATTAGGAAGGATTGTGCACAAAGAGGAACATCACAAAATTATGAAGAGCGACTTGTTGAAAGTCGAGATATTCAAATTAGGTTGCCCAATTGTCGAACTACAAGAATTAAATTATTTCGACATCAAAAATTATATTAATTTGACATGGGGGTGTTGAATTTACCTACACTAAATGGTGAAATTAGGTTGCCTTTACAATTAGGTTGCCTTACTCTAAGAAAATTACTCTACAAGCCATCAAAGTCAACAAATATTTCTACAAATCTTTCCATTTGTTCACATGGAGGTTTATGAGTTACAACTACAGTGATAGATAATTCAAAAGTAGTCCATTTTAGTATAGTAACAATAAATATTTATATGGTTTGGAATGCCAAGAAATTAGTGACTGGATTCATAATTTACTAATGGCTTTCAGGCCCTTCAATGATTAAATGCTGTGGCCCACAGTATATGGAGGAGTACACGCTAACTCAAATTCTGGTAGTCCAATGAAAATAACGTAATAGCCGGTCAAGGAACGTTCGTTACGACGACAAACATGTTATCGTCCTCCTATTGAACGAAAACAAAGTCCGTTCGTGGACACCGTCACCCTGAAGCAAACGGTAATACCCGAAGCACATGAAGGCCGATGGTGGCGGTGACCTCCACGCGCCGATCGTGCTTTCAATTTCTGATTTCAATGCCAACCCTGGCATTGCAATCCCATGCAACTTCGTTTTACTTCCAAGTCGCGCAGTTCGGATTGTCCTCTTTGATCGGGGAGGAGACATTTATGAGGCGTTTTGCAAATTTTTGGACGTTTGCAAGTGTATGCTTCCTCAGTTTCAGTGAATCCTTCTTTTCTTGTTTTTCTGTTAGGGCTTTTGGTATCCAGACAGGTTGTTGAATCTCTCATGGTTTCTYTAATTGAAGATGAGTATCAGCCTTGCAACGATGTGTGATATTGTCGCTGGATTTCGCTTCGGCAAGCAGGCTTGACAACTACGCCAATTTGCGTCCAAAGAAGTAGAGCAATCCGTATCTGCCCCCGGATTTGTGCGCCATATCTTGTGTATACGCTACTGAACTYCGATGTAATGCGGGATTGGTGTGGTAGCCCAAAGCTACGCAAGGAGACAATCGGCCCTTCGAGTTTATCTCTGCATCAATGGTGCTAATGTCCGTTGGGGCTCCCAATGACGATGCTGATGACATTCTCATGTCCTTGCCGACCCATTTCTTCAGGTCATGACTTCAATGGCAACCTTGAGATTAGTGCTAGGGCTAGATGCGCAATTACTTTTTCATTTGTCTCGGCTTTTCCAAGGTCACGAGTGTCGCGGAGGATATTTCGGTACAATTCAGCGAGTTGTTCACAAGGAACCGGATGGAGCAGATGGATGGGAGGGCAAGAGTCTTTGATTAACTTCGGTGGAGTTCGAGGTCGTCGTGTGGTCAAGTAAGTTGAACATCCCATTTCTCTGATATTAGTGCTTGACCTTTCTTCTAATGTAATGTAAGTAACATATTCGATACTAATTATAGCATCTGAGCATACTCAATATTTTAGAACACAATTTGTTTTAGTTGAATCTTATTGATAAGTGAAAGAGGATTCCGATGATGCATTATTTGGACACCGTATGTAAAAGTTATGAAATTTCAAAGTATCATCTCTAGGTGTACCAAAGGTCGACACTAGCGAAAATTCGACTCTTGGCTCTCCTAGTATTTCGTCTTTTGATTGTGTATATCTTGTGTCCTCAATATTTACCTTTTAGTGTTTCTTGCGGGTCCATGGAAGGTGTTGCATTTTAGGTAGTCATGATTATGGTTGCACATACCTCAGTTATCTTCTGGACATACCTGTGTGTAGACTCTGTTATTCGTTGTTTATTTGAATAAAAATGGCTCTGATTGTAAGAACTTCGTCACAGAGAGCTTGAGGTGGATGTTGACAATCACTTATCATCAACTAGTTCTGATCTGGACTAATCGGCCAACATTCAATGYATTCCTATTCCAGAGAGGAGTCCAGGCTTGGTACAAGGTGGAGCCGAGAAACTGCGCAAAGTGACGTGCTTACTACACCCAACTCTGGTTATAATTCGTGTCTAGGCAAGTTTCTGAAATTTGATAAATCTCGAGGGGACGGAGATTCTCAGAAGACGACAGTTGTGGATGTGCATATCAGATTCTCCCTATCAGAGCCTAAAAGTTTGGTAGATTCTGTATCGAGGCTTGCTCCACCTTGGTTTAAACTCCTGAAAAGAGTCCAGCCAGTGCTACCTCTTCTTCTTCAGAGTAAGTTCTACTTATTCTACTTAGCTCCCATGGGCTTCTCTCTTCATGCAATGAAGTAGTCGGGTCGTTCAAGAGCGTTATTGCAATCGTTTGTTAGGATTCTCTCATGAATGAGGTAGCATGTGGAGTATTCTTATTCTGGTGAAGACCAGCTTAAATTGTTTCTTTTATGGTGACAATCCATTTTTTTTTCTTGGCAGATGGTGGAGGAGGGAATAGAGATAGCGACTTGTACAGTCTTGGGTATGGTGGTGATGATGACTCGGACAAGGGCAAAGCAAACCGACACAGGAAGGGAAGGCTGCTGTCAGTCTACCAATGGTGGGCCGTAGGGGTTGCCTTGACAGCACTTGTAGTGTGGGCGATGAGAGTCTACAGTGGGATTCCCCGGCGCCCCCAATTTCCAGTCTCTCAATTCGTGGATGGCGTATTATGGCTTGGTTTGGTGTGGTGCATCGCAACAGTCTTTCTCTGGACTGCTCGTATGCTCGTCACGTTGACCCCATCCGGTCAAGACTACAGGAATGGCTCGAAACTTTTCAGGATTCCAAATGCCTATTCTTTTGGAAGGGAGTTTGTTTTGACGTCCAAATTCGATGAATGGATGGCACAGAATGTGGTGGCTGTTCCGGGAATAATAATTTCGCTCTTTTTAGTATGTGATCTCATTCATCATGGGAAGAACCTCAATCTCGTATCTAGGGTTAAGCCAGACTTGTCTCGTATATTTCAATTGTTCAAACCACCTAGTGTTAGTGGAGCACCCAGACAGACTTCTCTATTCTCCAGAGGCCTGTCCGCCGAGAAGCGGAGGCGGGGCACTTCATCKTCAGCGAAATGGCGAAGGTCATAGCGTAATGTACAGTACTCAATACTCCAGTATTTCACTAGAGCTGCGGGGTATCCATCTCAGAAGAGAATTTGCACAGGGAGATAGCGAATTCGTTAAGTGAAGTGGGAATTGTACAGTTCAGAAGGTGCAKTGTTGATCGAAATGACGATTCAGAGTCAATTGTTTGGCATTTTGTTCACAGCATTTGTTAGCTTCAGGAACCCACCTTGTCGTCCATTTCCATTCCAAGGCAGTGCTTCGAACAGGAATATTATGGCCTCAAGTTTGTCGTTGATCTGAGAAATTCAAAGTAGAAAGTGAAATTTTGAAAGCTAGTTATGACCCAACAGTTTTAGGCTTATGTATATCATGAAATGTGAGACCTTGTCGGTGATGCAGATGCCGGCTTGTCAGGGAGCTTGGTCTAGTGGTATGATTCTCGCTTCGGGTGCGAGAGGTCGCGAGTTCGATTCCCGCAGCTCCCCTTTTCACACTGCTTTTCGTTTTCAATACAGGCAACGGCACAAGCTATTGTTGAGAACTTTTTAGCATTGAGGTAGGAGGTCCTAAAATGGAAGAGGCTTTAGAGGTACATTTTGCACTCTCCAATGTACAAGTAGTGTACATTTGAGGAGGTGGTCCATTTTAGAGCCCATTGAAATGAATTTTTTTTCAACTTCTAAAATTCATAACTAACTCCACACAACTTCAAAAAATATGAAATAACTTGGGTTAGATGCCAATTCCTCTTGTGTTTCAAGGAAAATTTACTGAAAAATATTTCAAGAAGGTCCACCTCCCCAAAATTCAGTTTCATCTCTTAGATGGACACTTTATGGACCTCCTACCTTACTGCCATATCATTTTTCAAAGTTAGACAAACTCGCAAGTAAGAGACACTAAATAGTGAAATTGCATTGCCCCTCACCATAGGACCAAAACATCTACAAACCCTTACTAAATGACAAAAAACACCTAAGCTCTAAAGAGTGAGAAAAAACGTTCTATCATCTATTTTCTTTTTTGGAAGTTTCTTGACGATAATATTAATAAATATATTGCAAATCCTTCAATATGATATTAATATTGAATTTCAATAGAAGAAGATGCTTAATCCACAAATCACCTTTGAAGTGTATTTTGGCCATTTTTTATGTGAGTTTTAGCCATTTTTCAAAGTTAGACAAACTTGCAGAAAATACAAAGTGCTATTTATTTTGATGTGAGTTTTAGCCATAAAAATGATATTTTCTGAAATTGAGTCCATAACAAAGCAAAGTTTATCAAGTGCAATTTCTATTCCAATTAAAAAATTTGAGAAATTTGTAAATTTTTAATACTTTATAGCAATATGAATTGTGAGCCTATAACCATGATTAGTTGATTTGCTAATTTTAGAGTGATATGATAATTTTGGTTCATACCATGATGTTAAACTCTATAATATACATGAATAGTAAAATTTCAGATTTTATGAGTGTTTTTATGTATTTGATATGAATTTATTTCATTTTTCTCTCAAGAAATTCACATTAATTTCAAACTTTTTCATCCAAAATTGAGAACTTCATAAATTGTAGTAGACATTCGACTTTATCTCCAAAAAGTAGTCATTCATATTTAATTGCAAATTGGCAATAAACAAAGTGATGAGTAGTGAGGCTTGAAATTAGTGGTCATGGGCTTTGCTTTAGGGGTTATTGAATCTTGATAGATTCAAAAATGATATAAAATCATCTAATATTATAATCACAAGAAAAAATTAGACATCTAATATTATATTTTCTATTTTCATTATTTTACTTTCTTCAAATTGTGTCTTTTTATACTTCAATATGCCTTCATCATATAATAAAGGTATCATTTTAGCATCAATAGTTATCATTTCAACACTATTACCCTTGTTTTATTGAATGGTACAAATTTATCCCTATATCACTATCCCGTTGATAGTTCAACTGTCAAAAGATAGACTTCCATGCAAAGTTGAAATTAAAAAATAATTCGTTGTCTTCCATGATGTTTACACTTTTATATGAGTTGTCATGTACAAATACATTATACCAAGATCCCATTATCCTAACATAAGACATAGCATGGCACTAATGAACAACAAGAAGCCAAGTAATTGGTGAACAACCTAACTAGAGCAAGACTCAATAGTCAGTTCCTAGACAATGATGGCTACCATGGCCATAGGAAAAACAAAATATTACTTGTATCACATGCCACAATCATGGCAAAACCATTCAAACAACGATAAAAAATGCAAGAAACATTCTATCACCACCAAAGCATTAAACATTGGCAACATCCAAAGTAGAAAGAAGGAAACACAAGTTCATGATACCTAAGCCTACTAGGTGAAGTTCCAAGTGGGTTTACAACCACTCCTTTATCAATAAAAATGAGGAAAAATTCCTATCACTACAAGAGAAAGGGGTGTTTTAAGTATAGTCCTAGTAGTATAGTCTTTTAAGTAATGACCTTTAAATAAGGTTTTTAGTAAAATTTTTACTGAAAAGACAGTCTTGAAAATATGGCATAATATTTTTGATTAATGCATTAGTGAAAGAAGATTTTTTATCTAGTATAATTCATTGAACTTGGGCTCAAGTAACAGTAGGATTTGCTTGCAAAGTGGATTAGTCAAGGTGAGACTATTAATTTCAAGTATTGCTACTACCTATGGAATTAATTTAAAAAAATTTCAATTTAGATTATATTTTTATGTAAAATTTGAACCTTTGAGATCCAAGAGGATTTCCACCCACCTAAATCACTTAGCTCTTATTCACAATTTAGATATCAAATGGTAGTATTCACTATGTTTGTATTGCTCTTTTCATGAATAAATATAACCCTACGGAATTGAGTTATTGTCATTATTTGAAAAGATCAATTTTACAATTTTTGAGTGCTTGCAAAGAATGTAGATTAAATTGTTGATGGATTCATATCGTGGATTCTAATAATCAAATGCCAATTAGTATAATTTTCAATTTGTATACTATTCTTGACATCTTAACCCTTGAAAGACCATCGGAATCCCTCGATATGACTCATATTTAGTCTTATACTTCTTTAATTGTGGTGTTTATATATGAATGGTGATACATTGTTATTTATGTACTATCACAATGATTAAATTATTTTTGTATTGAGAAGTATTTGGGCAATGCTTTTCTAATCAAATACCTTCAAATTTGTAATATACTACACAGTTGCAAACGGCTTCTTGGTCCTTCAAGAGTTTAGTGAAGCACTTAGAATTCAACCTTTAAAAGATAGGTTAGTGACCAAGGAAATCATCCCTTTTGGTACCGTGTGAATCATTGCTTTAACCCTTCAAAGACTAAGAGGACACAATGTATCCTCTTCAAAGTTTTCAATGGCAATTTTTTGGGAGGCTGAAACAAATCTCAATATTTTGTAAACTAAGATCTTGTAGATAAAGAAGTTTTCATACTTCTTGCATATTCCGATTATCTAATTTTGAGTGTAAAAAGTCATTAAAAATTTATTTAGGTTATGTAGTCAAGAATGTAGCCTAGTACAAAAAGGAAGCAAAAATTATGTTTTTTCATGAAAAGAGTAGTAGAAATGGAAAAAAAACATATTTGTAGATGTTTTCATTCTTTAATGCACATAAACAAACAATTTTTGAAAAAATAAGTTCAAATTTTAATTTTTAACAATTTTTAAAATAATAGAATCAATCTAGTGTAATTAACAAAAACAAAATGATTAGAAATGATTTCAAAACTTTATAAGATGTTCCAAATAATATGATAGTAATATCAATTCTGAATTTCAAAAACTTTTGCATATATAAATTTTTATGAAATTTGTAGAATCCAATATGGTTGGTTTTGACTTTCTACTCTTCATGTTTGAAAATGTCTACAAATTTGAGAGAGTTTTTTATTTTTCAAATTTTCAAATAAAGAAAAAAAAATTTGTTTGGATTCCAAAATTAAAAAATTTAGGGGTAAAAATCCTTAATTCATCTTTTCATAAATTATATTCTCCAAAAACTGCCTTTTTTGCCTATGAAGTTGATCATCCTAAATAGTTATAATCTAAAAATCTAACGGTCCAAATTTTCTACAATCAATTCTATGCATACTATATAAAGTAGTCTTTACTTTTTTATGGTTAAAACTAAAAAATTTAAGCACATCTATGCGCAAAAAAATATCAAAGTGGTACAATTCATTGAAATCCTCCATTGTCAAAACCGCGTTAGTCCTAGAGGGGTTATCAAAAATCCATATATATTCATTGAAAGTTTAACTACTATACTTCCCTTTTCACGCAAAATTCCAAGAATTAATAGTTGCACTTTTATCAAACATAAGGTAAAAGCACCCAAAACCGTTAATATAAGCAGTTTAGCATAGTTGGAGGCACATTTTCCTAGAAATAGTATTTTTGTAGCATTAGTGAGTGAATATCATGGATATTAAAAAAAAATTAGATTTTCGGATGTTGTATGTAATTTCTATGATTTTTCAAAGTGTAGGCGGCCTAGACCACTGAATCCGTGCCATAGGTGGACCTAAATCTAAAATTTGCAAAACTCAGTATTTAGCAAATCAATGTTAAGTATGCATTAAGGTGAAAGCACCCATAACCGATCATTTAAGCAATTCAGCATAGCTGAAGGCAACTTTTTCCAAAAATAATATTTTTGTAGTATTAGCGAGTGAAAATCATCAATATTCAAAAAAAAAACTAGATTTTTTGGACATTGTATGTAATTTCTATGATTTTTTGAAGTGCTGGCTCCTTAGACCACTGAAACTGTCCTATAGGTGTACCTAAATCTGAACACTGCCAAAATCAGCAGTCAGCAAATCAGAATTGAGTATGTGTCATTCATATGTGTGAGCCAATCACAATCAAGTATGTGTAAGACATATTAACTACAACCAATGGATGCAATTAGGTGTAATCTATGGTACAGGATTGGGTACCGGTGCGCTAATGGGTGTTTCTACCTTAGATGTTTTTTGGACCGTCTAGAAGACTGCGAGTTCCCGGGCTGTGGGAACACATTGGGAACTCTAGGAACTCTTCCACGTAGGCAGTCTGACGTGGCATAGAGACTGCCACATCAAATAATACTAATTAATTAATTATTGGAAAAAAAATTGAAAAAAAAAAAAAAAAATTGAAATCAGTTTTTAGTTTCTTTATACTTTCTAAGATTTCTGGAATTTTTTATTTTTTTTTTGAAATTCAAACTTTCAGACCAACAGTCATTGGTACCTTGTGTAGGGAACAGTTTCAGGGAAGAGCCCTGAAACATGCACTTGCGGGGCTGAAAAAACATCTAATGTGTCCTTCAAATGTGTCAACCAATCTTAGAGGCATTAGATGCAAAATGAGGCCTCTAGAAGGACGTTTCAGGCCTATTCCCCTTGCTATTCTCAATGCAGTGATGGAACAGCTAGCTACTATCAAAAAAATAATAACCAAAAAAATAAAAAAATAATTTTTTTTGGTCTTGAAATGTAAAAGAAAGGATAATTTTTCTGTTTTGTTTTTTCTACAAAAATAAAATCTTTGCCACATTAGGCCGTTGATGCCACACCTGCAAGAACACATGAACACAACTAGAATTTTGCAACCCTCCCGGAGCCTCAAAAATATGTAATGCCTTCGGCTTCTCATGCTCCCTTGGCTTGGTGGTTTTTTTGTTCTTTGTTGTGGTTACTGGTGGCTAGCTTTTGTCTCCCAATTGTTGTTGGTTGGTAGGTTTGTTGTTCAATTTGTTTTTTCCTTCTCGCGGGGGCTTGTCCTCTGGTGCTGTGTACTATTCCCCTTCTCAATGGAAATTGTAAAATAAACAAAAGAAATAAAAAATGTGTCAACCAATTAGATTTAAGCATTTGGAAAACACATTAACCAAAATCTAGGAACGAAGATGGGATCTGGGTGAGTGTGTGGTACAAAGATGGGAACGGGTGCTCTAATGGGTGCTTCTACCTTAGAAGGGTTCTCCGTTATTCAAGATTGCCAAAAACGGCTGTTGTGTCCTTTGATAAGTGATGATTGGAATGAATCGTGAAGTCATCAAGAACTAACACCCCCATTGTATTAGTACTAGTGTTGTACTGTTTCAATGGACTCATAGCCCCAACTTTGAAAACGTACTGTTGTAGTACAACATCAGTACTAATACAATGCCTCCCATTGAAATAGTATTGTTGCAATACTGATGTTGTACTACAACAGTACATTTTCAAAGTTGGCCTGCCCATTAAAACAGTATTGTTCAAATGGGGGGAGGGGTACTTTCCTGATGCAACTGAAGGGTTGAACTTGTGTCATTCATCCATGACTGAATGAAAGTCATTTGCTTCCTCTCCAAGTCCATCCCTAATTCCGTGCCCTTGTGTTCCGGGGTGGTGTTGCGCGAGTGCAGCTTCGCATTCACCCGTCCCTCAATTCCATGCAAGCGCGAGCCTCGACATCGAGCTCGCGCTGATCTCCTCGTCTCYTCATCCTCTTCCTGTCAATATCTTCTTCCTTAATTTTGGTCCSTGATCGGGCGTCTTCTCTTAATTAGGGTTTCCTCGCTGTGGCTGATTCAGGAGAAATTGGTGGTGTTGGTATTGGAGACAGCCTTAGGGATTCAAGCTCTTCATCCCCTTCTTTTCAGTAGTTTCTTTCTGAATTTCGGTACCTTCTCGGGCTTGCTCTCTTTTCTAGGTTTTCCTTTTTGTGATTGATTCAGAATCAGATTGGAGAGAGCCTTAGGGATTCAGGCATTGAGCGATGGGGCAGGGGCAGTCGGGAGGGTTGCCGAAACAAGGACCAGGCGGGGACCGGAACAAGGGCGACGGCGCTAAGAAGGAGAAGAAGTACGAGCCCGCGGCTCCCCCGACGCGCGTGGGACGCAAGCAGCGCAAACAAAAAGGCTCTGAGGCTGCTGCTCGGTTGCCCGTGGTGACGCCCGCCACCAAATGCAAGTTGCGCTTGCTGAAACTCGACCGTGTCAAGGACTTCTTGCTGATGGAAGAGGAGTTTGTGACCAATCAGGAGCGGTTGAAGCCGCAGGAGGATAAGAACGAGGAGGATCGATCGAAGGTCGATGACCTGCGAGGGTCGCCCATGAGCGTCGGCAGCTTGGAGGAAATCATCGATGARAATCATGCGATTGTCTCGTCCTCAGTGGGACCTGAGTATTATGTGAATATCTTGTCGTTCGTGGACAAAGATCAGCTGGAGCCCGGGTGCGCAATCCTTATGCACAACAAGGTGCGATCTCTCCAGAATTTGAGCAGCATTTTTGGCATTGTTCAATACGATTTTCAGAATGGCTAATATATTCTCATGGTACGGAAATGTGAAGTTGATTGATTAGCTTTTTCGTCCTATCTGGAGTCTCGAGAGGAGATTGCTCTTCTACTCGTGTTCATATTTCTAATGCCGCAATAGTATTTAGCAGTCTTACGATCAGTCAGGGTCCGAGGGCAGTTCGGATTAGGGTTTCTTTTGGCATTGGTGAGCATCAACTAGAATTGAAATGTGAGGGTAGAACCGTATGTTTTGGAGTATTAAGTGATTGCATTGACTTTTTGCGTCAATAATGTAGTGATGACACTGAATCGTTATTTTAGACCTAATCACGTAGCAGTTTCCTTGAGTGGCCTCTCTTTACGATTTCCTGTAGCTAGCTTCGGAGGTTTTGAACTGTGTATCCGCTTCTCTTGAAGACAATGAGTAGTYGGGGCGAGGGCAGTATCTGTCAAAAAGGGCTCCAAATATTTCTTGTGGCCAACATTTGAGATGCTCAAGCSTCTTTGTAGGCTTRGCGACTGGACCAGTTCTTTTGATTATCGTCAGCGTAGACCCTTATTTTTAACGCTACCTCTTTGTTTGTGCAGGTCCTATCGGTGGTGGGATTATTGCAAGATGACGTGGATCCTATGGTATCAGTAATGAAGGTTGAAAAAGCTCCTCTAGAGTCATATGCTGAYATTGGTGGGCTAGATCCTCAGATTCAAGAAATCAAGGAAGCAGTGGAGCTACCCTTAACCCATCCCGAGCTTTACGAGGACATTGGTATCAAGCCTCCGAAGGGTGTYATTTTGTATGGTGAACCTGGAACTGGAAAGACACTCCTTGCAAAGGCTGTCGCAAATTCAACGTCTGCGACCTTTCTTCGAGTTGTTGGAAGTGAGTTGATTCAGAAATATCTGGGAGACGGACCCAAGTTGGTGCGAGAGTTATTTCGGGTGGCTGACGATCTGTCTCCTACTATTGTCTTTATTGACGAAATTGATGCTGTTGGTACAAAGAGGTACTTTTGACCTCCTCTAAACTGGCCCTCCATACTATTCATGCGAACCAGTATGCTTGTGGCTTTCGATTGAGATTAATGATTCCTATCGAGTGTTCAGAGTCTCTGACCTCTACACTGAGTGTTCTGGTACTTTCTGGTTTACGTGTCTTGAGTTTTTGTACTCGGATCATACGGGGTGCTACCGCACACTTGCGGAAGGTTGRCATCCCATGTTCAGTTGGTTTGGAGCATTTTCGTTCGATTAAATCGTACTTGGTGCCTTATTGCAGATATGATGCACAGTCCGGTGGAGAACGAGAAATTCAGAGGACCATGTTGGAGTTGCTGAACCAGTTGGACGGGTTCGATGCACGAGGAGATGTGAAGGTCATTTTAGCTACCAATCGTATTGAAAGTTTAGACCCGGCTTTGCTTCGACCCGGTAGAATTGACCGCAAGATTGAGTTTCCATTGCCAGATATCAAAACCAAGAGGAGAATTTTCCAGGTCTGATTACAACTGCCTATGTTTTCATTCTATGCATGCTCAAAATGAAGTTAATTCTTTAAAGTTACAATTAAATTCTGTGTTCTGTCATCACCGTTGATTGTTCATATTACTGGCTTCAGGCATTTTCTGTAAACTTGGAGAGAGCCTGTAAGTGTCCTTATCTACGTTTAGAACTTGAAGAACGGATAGGGACTTTCGATGATAAACTGCAGGATCCCATTCGGTGACTTTATCAGGACCATATGACAGTATCATTTGAACTAGTAAACTTCCTGGCCTACTCTCTTAGTCAGYATCCTACTTCGTGGTGTTGGTTTGGATTGGGGTTAGAAACATAGTTATGTCATGGGCTTTGCAATCATGGAGAATTGAAGCACTGAATGTGTTTATTTTGTGTCGGTTCCTGTCTATGCAGATACATACCTCTAGAATGACTATGGCTGATGATGTAAACCTGGAGGAATTTGTGATGACCAAAGATGAGCTCTCAGGGGCGGACATCAAAGCTACCTGCACTGAGGCTGGTCTTCTTGCGTTGCGGGAGCGCCGTATGAAGGTGATCTTCTCGTTTGTATTCTGCAGTTGTTTAAGAAAGGGTTTCTGTCCTCGTGGGAAACAGTGACKAGAAATAGTGAACTTCGTAAATGATATGTCATGGATATATTTGAGTTCACTATTTGACATRATAATGTGGTGCAGGTTACTCAARCCGATTTTAAGAAGGCCAAAGAGAAGGTTATGTACAAGAAGAAGGAAGGTGTKCCTGAGGGATTATACATGTAGAACATTCATTTCGGGTGGTATTATCTCTGTATATTTACCTCCCATGGCTTTTGATTACGTTATGGTGGATCGAGGGCATCCCCGTTTGAATAGTCTGCGGTTTGGATTATTTTGCGGACCTCTCGTTGTGTTTGCTATGCTCGAAGTTACCGTTCTATGCAGTTAGCAGAAAAACATCATTCACTCTTACGGGGTTTTCAACCTCAAAAATTCTTCACAACTAATTGGTTGTGCATATCGTCAGAATGAACATTGAAGTGTTGAGCTCAAGGGAAGTAGAGTCTCCATTGTGTAGGTATTTAGGTTCAGTTTAAACATCTCAGACAACAGCAACCTAAAGTCCTTTGAGGTGTTACAGTCCTCCCTCTGGGGGGGGTAAATTGCTGAAAGCAATCGCCTCAGCCCCTTTAGACTTTTTAGTTTTTTCTTATCATTAGCGATGTCGGCGATGAAAGCTGAAAGTGGACGCTATCGACGATCTTTACAAAGGATGAACTCTCCCCGAAGTTGAATTGTGAAATGCTGGTTGGCTGGAAGATGTTCATGTTACTGTTCACAGAATTTGGGCTTGAAAGTAAAGCTCTTTCATCTGACCTACTGAGTCTGATCCTCTTGATTTTTGTTGTTGAAAGATCAGTTAGAGCGTTGCCTTCGTTTCTCTAGTTGGCAAGGAATACTCCTGTTCCTTACAGAGGTTAAGTATCAGAGAGGTAGAATACTATAATTCAGTCTCTATGTTATACCAAAATCCACTTCAAAACCGTTATTTCTAGCATTTCTGGAGCAAAAACCGGTAAGCAAAGTTCAATAATCAGTTTCATAATTAACCATAGGATCTTTCACAACTTTAGGATACTTAGACTAGCACGAGAAATGATGGAGAAATATTTTCAGAAATGAAATGTTGCAACCGCAGATTAATTGCAAGATATTAGTGTTTAAAGTGGAAAGAAATGCTCTTTTTTCACCATGCCATCACTACATTATGTGACTTTGATAGTTCTTAACCCTCAAAAGGTCTAAGAAACCTAATTTTCATTGCAACATGAAGTTCATTGTGTATTCAAAACAAAATACACTGTGCACGGGTGATGCATACACCAAAGACAAAAGTTTGTATTCATGCTCAGCCAAATTCAACGACACATGGAGTCTACCTCCTAATTATAAGATGTAAAGCATATTAAGTTACTAACAGACACTTGTATATGCAAAAGACTCTCTATGCAAGTGGATTCAGGTACCACCAATTACTCTTCTATAGAACTTTTCTCAAGTAATAGCCTCAACATTAGGCTCAAGTCCCCACCACCAATTACTCTTCTGCAGAACTTTTCTAAAGTGATAGCCTCAAGATTAGGCTCAAGTCCGGGCCATGCTCAAGAATCTCAAAGAACGCTCCGAATCCTTCGGTCTTGGTGTACCCTCGCACGGCGATGAGGTCGGTGAAATTGGGCCTGGACACAATGTCGTGCTGGTAGTATGGCCCCAGCGTCTCGTAGTAGGCCGCGGCCTCGCCCAAGGGAGCGCTGAGCAGCACCACCAGGACCACCGCGCCTGCGAGCACCCAACCCGAAGTGGCCGGGCGACTCGGGGAGCTCAGAACGGGGGCCATGGTGCAACAACTGAAGGATGATCACGGAGACCACTCGAAGAATGATGCTGAATTAAGCTGCGAGTGCAATGCAAGCTCAAGCCTTCATTTGGTGAATTCACTGCGCAACAACTGGAATGTTTATACTTTCGTGGGATGTGGGGACACCCGATTGCATTGGAAGTGAAGCCCTAATCCTCCGGGGTTTTGGGTTTCCGTCCTTCCCCGTGCATGATCAGTCAGCCGGTGGACCAATTCCTTGACCAGAAACTATGCGGTCACCAGAACGGATGCAGGTCAATGCCAAGTCAAGTCCTCGCTACTGAAGGGGACTCGTCTCTCTTCTGGAAGGAATGAAGGTTTGGAGTTATTTGCAAGGAGCTGGGAGTCAGCAGTGACGTACTGTACCGGACTCTTGCACAGATTGTACTCAAATGTACACCACCATTACAATTTTGACCACAATGGGGCCTACTCCAATTCTGACCGCAATGAGATGATTTACCTTAGTTTCAGCCTGGCTGGTCTTAGACAATCCATTGGCAGTTCACAATCGAAAGAATCTCTCCCTCTCCCGAAGCTCCCTTACAGCATCGCCATGACTTGAACGTGATTGGGAACGTGAAAACCTTTTTTGGAGAGTGACGTTGTGGGAGAGTTCCACGTTCCAACTCCCTTCTTTCGGAAATGAAAAATGCCCGCATTGCAATCTACAAGACACACCCTCAAGCAACGCCTTAGGCAATTCCTTTTATATCATCAATGACGTCATGAAAGAGAATGATTCCGTTATTGTCAAAGGGTTGAGTCGTTGTGTGAGCTTTAGCGTGGGATGGAAAAGTGGCGTGAATGGAAATTTGTAGCGTTGCCCAAGAAAGTTGGAAAGCCTTTGGCGTTGATGAAGTGGAGCCCAAAAGTTTTGTTTTTTTGCAATAATTGTGTTTCTATCAACAGTGGCAATGCTCTTACTAGTGAATATAATGAGTTTTATGGAAAATATTCTTGTACCAAACTAAAATTTATGAATATTTTTCAATACTTCAAAAATTATGTAAATTATTTACTTTCATAAATAAAAGTTTTCAAAGTTTTGAGCAAATTCAAATAATGGTAATCCATTTTACAAGAATTCACTACAAAACTCTTGGATGGTAACTCCGGATGCCATAGAGCTCAAGTGGCTAGTGAAGGTAGGGTTAGTATATGCAAGGAACTCCAATTTATTTTATATCTTTATTAAAAGACATATACATATATACTTAAGATTCCTATATATTTGTTTGAAGGTGGGAAAAGGACTTCACAAGGAAAGGTTACCAATTTCATGACATCATATTATGTATTGTCATTTTTTTTTAATATCTTCTTGTGTGCTTGATGGTGAAAGAAAATTATTTGACTTTACATGGAATCGAGTCAAATGAACTATTAAACTCAGCATGTTCCAAAAGTTGCATCAAATGAGCATTTGCAATCTATACTATTGGAGCATTTTAGAGGGTATCCTTGTAATATAGATCTACTATGATTTTGGATCCTAAACATTCAAGCAAAAAGAATATTTTGTAAAATTTTGAGATCTACAAGAAACAATTGCTTTAGGTTGAAATGATTCAAAGTTTTGATTTAGAGTTCCCTCATCCCCTAAACACTTGAATCCTTTCTTGAATTTTTGCATTATTTTGCTTATATCCTGACAAACATACAATATTTACCTCAATTTCATCAAACTCATCATACAAAAATTGTATATTTTTTAACAAACTCATGAAATTGTTGTACTCTCAATCTCTTTTATTTATGTTTTCAAAGCATTCGTTCCTAACATTGTTTAATTAGTGCTTTGGAGTTTGGATAGAGGATGTGAGTCCCTATATTGCACTTTCAAAGGACATTTAATTTTGAAGTTGGAAAAGAATGGCACAAATGCAAATCAATCTTCCAAGCGAGACTATTTAATTTTTGTGGTGCTGGTACTCTAAAATCCATGCCAAATAAATGCTTAACCAAAGCATGGATCTCAAAAACCATGCCATGAAAAAAAATGCTCGCCACAATATGCTCCTCTAAATAATGGCAATGTACATGTCGGACTAAACCATACAACTTACAATCTATGGCAAAAGTGGACTATCAAATATCAATATACATTGGAACAAGAAAAGTAAAAATAAAAACTTGTAGTTCTTAACATGTATGATTTTCGAGTTTTTGTTGTTGACATTATGATAGATGTCGCATCCATAGAATACGCAAAAGTCAACACCTCACCGGAGTCTTGTYACAAGACAAACAACAATCTATAGTAGTATGCTAGAAAAGTGAACACTTTCTTGAAATTGACCTTATAAATAGGTATTAACCCCTAAAAGACCAAATTGCGTTATTTTTGGCAACATAGCGTTTTGAGTCAACTCGCCTTGAATGGAGTTTTTATTTAATTTAATTTGAAATTAGTACACATGACATGTGCTTGAGGAGTAGCTTTAAGACCCCACAATGTTTATAACTTTAGACTACATGTTTGAAAAGTTATTGCATGATAAGTATTTTTCTTTGATCTTTGGGTAATTTGGGCAAGTAAAAAAATTCTAAAAAAATCATTTTTTAAAAAACAAAATTTTGAAATTGGTTTTCTAGATTTATATGTACGTAGAAAGCTTTGAATCCTTCAATTTTCATTGATGAGATGAAAGGCATGAGGAGTTTTAGTTTGCGGGTAGTTATAAGAACCTCTTTACTAAAATAAACTTTGAAGTTCTTCATTTAACACAATTTTCAATATTTTGAAAAAATACAAAAAAATTGGATGTAGATTGTTTATTACTAGTGCAACATTCCAAATTATGTTATACAATTCCAAATTATCTGAAAATTTTCAAGCATGTAGCCAACTTGCCCTTAAGRATGAATCCAAAGAGTTACCACCATTTTAGACATTTTTTCATACAAATGTGACCTCATGAATTGCTATTGCCCGGTTTTCAGCAAGGCCAAAAAAATGGATTTATGTCGATTCAAATGCTAATATCTTCCAATCATCATAGTGGGAAGATTTTGAAGTTTTTTCCCATCCTCTCAAATTAGCTTACTACAAGATTACGTGTGTCTAAAATTGATTTTTTTTAATCTAAAATGTGGTATTTGTAGTAGAAATGACAATTTTAGAACGTTTTTGGTGAAAACATAGTGAAAATGTTGTAGGGGTTGAGGGTCATGAGGCGGTTGTAAAGTGGATATGGGATAGACTTTGAATGGGCCAATATTAAAGTGCAGGTGCATTTGAGTGTACTGTGTTAAATGCCAGCCAAACCACATATAATAAAGAAGACAAAATAAAACGGATACAAACATGGGTCGCATACAATTGTGACAGATCCTTTTAAGGCTGCCATTGGTCGCATCAAAGACCTCACTTGTTCATTATTGCAAGTCAGCTTGTGACTTCTCAATTTCTCCAGCTTTGTTTACAGAACACATGTGTACTCATGTTGCCATACCTAATGTCATGAATAGGTGTCTAGGACTTACATCTTTGGAAAATCATAACTAAATCAATATTGCTTGGAAAATTATGAAACCACTTATAATACATGCTACATTCATTTATCTTTGTCTAAAAAGTAACCTGAAAATCTTCCCATCTACAGAAGACCATGAGAAAGGTGGATCAACCCTGAAAATATCGCTTTTAGAAGTTACTACGTTATTAGTGCAAGAGGACTTCCTAAGTATCGAGGTTCCACAACATCCAAAATGTTCAACCCATTAACCCTGTAAGGACGCGGCCCCCCCATGGCCAAGGTAGTCACCAAAATTCTCCAACTCTTGGACCAATAGGTGCATTTTCTTTTCCTACCGTTAATAGTGAAGTCATCTATGAGACCACTTTGGTCCATAGTGTCCTTACAGGGTTAAAACTAAAACTTATACTATAAAACTAAACTAATAGGTTGCACTCAAAAACTGAATCCCTTCATGATTTTCTAAAACTACGGAATGTGCTATTAGCAACTCTTCCATCACAAATGGAAAGGATCATATGCCGCTCAAAAAAGAGAAAAATCTAAAAAATTTGTCTCTGAGAAGGGCAGACCTTCCTATTCAAGGGTCGACCAGCTCCATGTAGAGTAGTAGCATCGGCATGGACCAAATACCACCCAAATGTAGGGTTGTCATTGATTCTAAAGTGAGAATCTATGACAATGATACATGCCTTAACTTCACTTGTCATGAAGACAAGGCATGTACTTATGTCATAGAATATCATTCTAAAATCAATAAGAGTCCACGGAAACAATTATCCCCTAAACGACACCATGGCCATTTCCTGGTCGATGAATGAGAGAGCATCTTCCTCAATAGGACGTAAATGCAATTATCCATCCTCTGAATTTGTGGTGGAAAGGGAAGATGTTCTACAGTGCTTTGACTTCCAACAATTGTTTTTGGATTTTTTTAGGCCAATGATTCCCACGGTTTTAGAAATTGATGATTTCCAGGGTCACCCCAGCGTCGTTCAAGGGAACCTCGCAGGGGAACCACACAGGGGAACGACGCAGGGGAACCTCGTTGCCCATCCTGCCTCCCTCCATCACGACGGGAGGGGACGAGCGAAGGGGTCGGTTCACCCCGGCCGTCCAGTACGTCACTGCTGACTCCCAGCTCCTTGCAAATAACTCCAAACCTTCATTCCTTCCAGAAGAGAGACGAGTCCCCTTCAGTAGCGAGGACTTGACTTGGCATTGACCTGCATCCGTTCTGGTGACCGCATAGTTTCTGGTCAAGGAATTGGTCCACCGGCTGACTGATCATGCACGGGGAAGGACGGAAACCCAAAACCCCGGAGGATTAGGGCTTCACTTCCAATGCAATCGGGTGTCCCCACATCCCACGAAAGTATAAACATTCCAGTTGTTGCGCAGTGAATTCACCAAATGAAGGCTTGAGCTTGCATTGCACTCGCAGCTTAATTCAGCATCATTCTTCGAGTGGTCTCCGTGATCATCCTTCAGTTGTTGCACCATGGCCCCCGTTCTGAGCTCCCCGAGTTCTATCGACGCAAACATTTCCTTTTTTTGCAATCATCCCTCTTCGCTGTGGAAAAAAGTAGAGCAATTGATTCGGTTTGAAAATAAATGCCCCCCTTGAATGTTGTCAATCCATGGAAAATTAGTGACTGTTGAAGTCACTAATACATAGTACAATATGAAATACAAATATTGAATATAATACATGTCTGAAATATAGTGAGTAACATGTTCGAGCTCATGTATGAGACCATGTATCCCATTAAAATTTCATAAACACTTTTCTCAAAAAGTCACAATTTCTCACAATGACAATGATCATGAGCTCAAAAGGAGGACTCACACAAAGTTCTTTACACATTTTTTGGCACTTTAGAAATATGGGCTTTTTTTCATTTTTTATAAAGGGCCAAAGTGGTGATATAAAATGTTACAGTGGTGCTCCAAATTTCAACATTCATAAACATATTGAAAAGAGAATATCCCATTAGCACACATCACATGTCCATAATTCTATTTTCATCTACAATTTGGAGATATCATCCAAAATGGGTTTCTTTTAAATTTGGCAAAAATCTTCATGGTTTGTTGCAGCTTTTAAGCCAAACAACATTTTTTGGTGAAATCTCGCACTATCTCCTCTGTCGCACTATAATGCCAAAAAAAAGCCTTGGAACCCTCTTTTAATCTTACTAGCAAATATGCACATTTGAGCATTCTAATAGTCCTACCTTAATTTTGAAAGGACATTGGTAGATGGATGATTTTCAAAATTATTGTAGAAATGAAGAACACACCTATTGGTTCATAAATCAAATCACTTTTGGCAATGCATTCTAATAATAAGCCTTGTCTATTCAAACTTAATACCTTGGCAAATAAATCTTTTTTTGAATTTTTATGTATTGTTACATATATATTTATAAAAATATAATATTAACCTCAATTTCACCAAATTCATCATACATAAATTTTTTTGAAGAAAAAAATTCAAGCATTAGTTTGAATGAATGAAAAGTTTGCGGTAAAAAAAGACCCAGAAATCTCTACATTCATGTTCAAATGGATCCGTAGTTTCACCCTAGCGACCAACATCCAAGGTAGGAGGTCCTAAAATGGAGTGGGTTCTAAAATGGAACAGGAGGTACATTTTGCACTCTCCAATGTACAAGCAGTCTACATTTGAGGAGGTGGTCCGTTTTAGAGCCCATTGAAATGCACTCATCTCCAACTTCAAAAATTCATAACTAATTCCACAAATCTCCAAAAAATATAAAACAACTTGGGTTAGATGTCAATTCCACTTGTCTTTCAAGGAAAATTTACTGAAAATTATTTCAAGTAGTTACAACTTCAACCCTTAGATGGGCCATTCATGGACCTCCTACCTTACAATTCTCCAAACTGRCTTCTAGATTTTTAGTCACTGGTGAATCCATTCTCCAAAGGAGTCCTCCAAAAGACACAAAAGGGGTGTCCCACCTTCTTCGCCTGAATGCGCTCACTCCGCATTGTCTCCTGTTTTCCCTCACGAACCGTTCATTCTTCGGAGAAGTTTGCCGCGATTGAGCTTTGATTGCCCTTGTCCTTCTTCGGGATTGTCCTCAGCKTCGACGCGTGAGTGGGACGGTTGGATTGTTGGAGTGCGTTTTTATGGGACTGAGGAACTGTCTTCCTTGGCAATAATTTCAGTTTGTTATGGAGCTTGTGCGCATTCTCCCGCTCTAACAAGTCCTTGCCGTCACTCCATGGCTATGACGAAGCCCAAGTCCTTCAACTCATGCCTTTTCTCTCGATTCCCTTAACCTCTGCATCTTCTTCTTCTACCCCTTCTTCTCCGCCATGGCGTTTCGCGACAGCCGCGTCGCTCAATTGTTCTTCTGCGTGGGCGGCGTCATGTCCACCCTTGTGGTTTACGGTCTTCTGCAGGAGAAGATCATGCGCTCTCCTTACGGCACGGAGTTTTTCAATTACCCTCTCTTCATCGTGCTCTGCAACCGCATTCTCACCTGCTCTGTTTGCCTGGCCATTCTCCTCATCCGCGGCGGCCAAATCTCCCCCGCGGCGCCCCTGTACAAGTACGCCGGCGTCTCGTTCTCCAACGTCGCGGCCACCACCTGCCAGTATGAGGCTCTCAAGTACGTCAGCTTCCCCGTTCAAACCCTCTCGAAGTCCGCCAAGATGGTGCCCGTCATGATTTGGGGGACGGCGATCAACCAGAAGCGGTACAAYTGTTACGACTACCTTGTGGCGCTTTTTGTCACTCTGGGATGCACCACGTTCTTTTTATCGGGCACTACCGCGAAAGTGGTGGTGGTGCGCCATCCTGTTAACGGGGAGGATAGCCTCTGGGGTTTGGTGCTCATTGCAGGGTATCTGGGATTTGATGGATTCACGAGCACGTTCCAGGACAAGTTGTTCAAAGGCTACAACATGGAAATCTACAATCAGATCCTCTAYGTGACGCTGTGTTCATGTGGATTGAGTATGGCAGGGTTGTTTATGCAAGGGCACTGGATGCTCGCACTAGGGTTTGTGTCACGCCACCCGGATTGCCTGCTGGACATTGCGGTGCTCTCRGCAGCCGCGAGTACCAGCCAATTCTTCATTTCGCACACCATTCGCACGTTCGGGGCGCTGGTGTTTGCGACCATTATGACCACCAGGCAGCTCGTCAGCATTCTGCTCTCGTGCTTGTTTTTTGGGCATCCGCCCACRGCGCCGCAATGGGCCGGAGCCAGCTTGGTGTTTGGAGCGCTCTACTTCAAGACCTACCAGAACGCGAAAAAACCCAAAGTGGCCAAACCAAGCCTGCCGGTGGTAGTAGCTGATGATGAGAAGACGGAACTTCTTAGGGTAGATATTGATCGACAAGAGCCATCAAGGGGTGAGAAGTAATGTACCACGTGAATCCATTGGCATATAGCCTCGCAAGAAGGATCTTACGTACGGGTTGTGGAGGATTCTTCGAAATTTTGCTGGATTAAAGAAGCCAGCTTGAACTSCCGTAGGGAACTGAAATCACATGGTGGAGCGCCTGCGATGAACAGGCCTGAGAGTGCTTATCTTGAAGGATTTTTAGCTGCTGTATATGTTCCTCAAGCCAGTTAAATGGTTCCAGACAATTTTATTTCCGTCTTGACAAAAGGTAGTTTTCTCCTTCGATGCTTTTTTCTCATTTCACTTTCTGGTTTGGTTCTGCATTGTTATCTGGTGAAGTGGGATTGGTATGAGTAATTTTGCTTTCTCTTTGGATTCTTTTAGAGAGTTAAGTGTTTCTTTGAGATGCTTGCTACCTCTATCGATGGGTCTTACATTTTGGTGTGATGCCGAAGTTAGGGTTGAATTTTGACCTYACCTGTCTCCATGTTGCATATTGTGTATGTGAAACTGGTTTGAGAACAGTTACTTTATGATGCCTAGGTCTCAATACATTGTTTTCTGTCTATTTGCGCAGGAGGTTAGGGTGGCAAGGAATGGAATCCCTTTGGGTTTWWTTGGAGGAGCCTTCTTTGGCATTTTTCAAGACYTAGTGTAAGGTATTGAGCCATCGCAGAGTCTTCGGGCCGTGACCGTGAATGAGGACATGTTTGCTGTTCTGAGAGTACTTTAGGGGATGCAGAGAAAGTAGAAAGTGGAAGGCAGATGATAATTTRAAGCATCTGAACCCTCAGTATCCGAAGTGCATGGAACCAATGTTCTCAGGGCATGTTTGGTAGACTGAACCCAAATATCAGCAAGAAATTGAATTTTGAACCAACGACCATGATTGTTACATTATAACGTGATAGAAGGGTATTTTGCAAAGGCTGTTTAAAATTTATTTCACTTCCACGATATTGTTGAGAATGGAACTGAAGTCAAAAGTTTGAACTGAACGATCTTGGCTTCGATTTCAGTTGCTTGTTGTACGCGGTTTCCAATACCTTTCCCACGAAGTCGGGGCTTACAAGATTTGGTTGAGATTTGAGCAAGAAATCAAATATTGATTTCACGAAGGATTTGGGGTTGGAAGGGTCRGATTTRGAGTTCAGGAGGATATTTTCATGAATTCTATGAGTTTAATACACATGGCTAGGGATTCACTTGTTTTTTCCAGAATCTTAAGGAATGTTTTTRTATTRCCTTTGCARCAGAGTTGGGATTTACTTAAAAGAGCCTTGTTAGCATCAGAAGGGCCAAGAATAGTTCGTCCGAKATTCGTCGCGGCACTCAAGGAGAAAGATCTCTACAGTAGGGGCTCGGCGACAACTTGAAGACCAGAAGAAGAATCAAAGCGCCAAGGGCAAGCTCAAGCACAAAGATCCAGGCGATCCGGCGAAAGGACAGAGGGCGCAGTTGCTCTGGAAAAGAGAAAAGAAGATGCGACGGGGACGCAGCTGAATTTAAGGAACCAGTTAGACCAGCCGTGAGCATCCAGTTAGACCAGAAGAAAACAAAACGACAGCTCTCGAATCGTGGCAGCAACAGGCGAAGGCATCAAGAGCAAAGGGGGAAGCTCCCGGTGTAGCTGGCGACAAGGCTGGGGAGAGCTGAATTTTAGACGACATCAACAAGGGCAGCGCTTAAGGCGAAATTCCACACCAAATCTTGGAAGAAGCGAGAAGACAACGAGAAGACAACCACCCAACAACCCAGCAACGAGTGTGATATGAGCCCTTCTATTGAGAAGTCCAATAAGGGTAGTCACACCTTCTTCACTCTGCATTCCTCAAGAATGCATAGTGCCGTTTCTTCTCCTCCATTTCATCTCTTCTCCGTTTCTTCTCTTCTTGCCAGTGGCTCCTCATTTCTCTTGCCTATTTCTCCACCTTCATAGAATTCTTGCTTCTTGGAGGAGGTGTGATTGCCCCTAATATGAATCGTTGTATTAGATAAGGCTAGCGTATGCTTGTAGTGCATAGAAAGAATCCATCGGAAATTCCAGTGCAGTACTGTAGTGCTTGCACTGTAGTGGGCAGCTTATATGAAGTTGAGACGAGAAGCTGGCGAATAGACGCTTTGATTGGAGCAATTTTTTTTTTTTTTTTTCCCCATTTCACCTTGTTTTGATGAAATGAATGTCTGTTTTCTGCTGAAAATATGAGGTAACAAGGTTCAAGCTCTCTTTTCAAGGTCCGAGATCAAAGACATGATAAGGTTCCATAAAAATGATATAAAGTTTTATATGCTTTTTATCTTTCCCTTGAGGAACACAATTGTGCTTAGAAATCGTAAGTGCTATTTCTTGAATTTGTATAAGGTTGAACCACCTATAATTGATTGAATAAGGAATTTTGGACAAATCTGGAGTAGTGCAAGGCAAGGAAAATATTGTCAAAGGTCTATATAGAAATGATGGGGATTGCAAAAACTTTGGTAATCTTATCACATGAGTTGAAATTATTATGAATTCTAAAAGACAAAAAGTACTCCTATAAGGAATTTTGGACTAAGGAATTTTGGACAAATCTCGNTTTGGACGTGGACGGGCAAAAACTTTGTGAAAAATCAGCCCTGGGCGCAGCTGCTGTGGAAAAGAGAAAAGAAGATGCGACGGGGACGCAGCTGAATTTAAGGAACCAGTTAGACCAGCCGTGAGCATCCAGTTAGACCAGAAGAAACAAAACGACAGCTCTCGAATCGTGGCAGCAACAGGCGAAGGCATCAAGAGCAAAGGGGGAAGCTCCCGGTGTAGCTGGCGACAAGGCTGGGGAGAGCTGAATTTTAGACGACATCAACAAGGGCAGCGCTTAAGGCGAAATTCCACACCAAATCTTGGAAGAAGCGAGAAGACAACGAGAAGACAACCACCCAACAACCCAGCAACGAGTGTGATATGAGCCCTTCTATTGAGAAGTCCAATAAGGGTAGTCACACCTTCTTCACTCTGCATTCCTCAAGAATGCATAGTGCCGTTTCTTCTCCTCCATTTCATCTCTTCTCCGTTTCTTCTCTTCTTGCCAGTGGCTCCTCATTTCTCTTGCCTATTTCTCCACCTTCATAGAATTCTTGCTTCTTGGAGGAGGTGTGATTGCCCCTAATATGAATCGTTGTATTAGATAAGGCTAGCGTATGCTTGTAGTGCATAGAAAGAATCCATCGGAAATTCCAGTGCAGTACTGTAGTGCTTGCACTGTAGTGGGCAGCTTATATGAAGTTGAGACGAGAAGCTGGCGAATAGACGCTTTGATTGGAGCAATTTTTTTTTTTTTTTTTCCCCATTTCACCTTGTTTTGATGAAATGAATGTCTGTTTTCTGCTGAAAATATGAGGTAACAAGGTTCAAGCTCTCTTTTCAAGGTCCGAGATCAAAGACATGATAAGGTTCCATAAAAATGATATAAAGTTTTATATGCTTTTTATCTTTCCCTTGAGGAACACAATTGTGCTTAGAAATCGTAAGTGCTATTTCTTGAATTTGTATAAGGTTGAACCACCTATAATTGATTGAATAAGGAATTTTGGACAAATCTGGAGTAGTGCAAGGCAAGGAAAATATTGTCAAAGGTCTATATAGAAATGATGGGGATTGCAAAAACTTTGGTAATCTTATCACATGAGTTGAAATTATTATGAATTCTAAAAGACAAAAAGTACTCCTATAAGGAATTTTGGACTAAGGAATTTTGGACAAATCTCGAGTACTGCAAGGCAAGGCAAATGATTTTCAGAGGTGCATTGATAGAAATGATGGGGATTGCAAAAACTTTGGGTAATCTTATCACATGAGTTGAAATCACTATGAATTCTAAAAGGCAAAAAGTGCTCCAAATCCATAACCAATCTCTAGACTCTTCCAATTTCAATCATTCAAAAAACTACTTTCCCACTCATTGCTTCCTACTTTCTCATGCACTAGTGTGGGACATGTATCATGAACTTTTAGTCCCAACCCTGAAAAGGAGAAAAAAAACATTCTAGCCTTGGTTGAAAATAAGTCAATCTACAGATTGGCTATTGGCTATGGGGCACTGGTCGGGAACAGGTGGTTCTACCTTACTGACCTTAAGCTTAGAAGGTTGGAAGGGCAAAAGCCATTGCTTCTAGAAATGCATTGTGTGCCATCCAGTTGCCACATCGAATCAATGCACAGGCTTGAAATGCAATACAAGGATGTGAGTCTTGCTCCACATGATACCATTSAAGCACAGCTAAATTGCTGTGAGGTAATTCGTCTGCAACAAAAACTAACGTCTTTAGAAGACTTCAGTTTTGGAGTTTCAATACCTGTAGAAGCTCCACGACTCTAAATTTCGATCCTAACAGAAACAGAAGTCTGCAAGGCAAGAAACCGAGTTGTGCAGTTGCAAGAACATGATTGACAATGTATTCCTGTTGCAATTGAACGGGGAGGACACTGATGCGGAACCTACTGGTACCAAAGAAGCATCCATGTCAGTGCACAAACTTCAATGCAATCTCTAGCAAGAAAGCGTATTACGTTGAAATGACATGAGAATAGAAACACATACATATGTCTAAGATTAGAATCCGCACCTGTACGATTACGAATGTTCACTTCATCGGAATTCAGTGCACTCGTACTTTGGGGACTTCCATCTTCTTGCAGCAGAATYAGGTTGCAGGATGTGCAAATCTTAACAAACGTCACTGGAATTTTGATACGAGATTCAATATATCGGATACAGAGCAGAGGTAAGCCTCCATCTCAGTTGCAAGCTTACTTCTCAGCCTTGGGTTTGAACATGATCTGACTTTCAAATCCTGTACTTCGGTCTTCACCATCCCAGTGACGTCCAGGCTTGATTCCATACCGGTTCATTGGAGCTCCAACACCTCGTTCCAACCAACTGCGCTGCGGTAAACACTGTGGTAATAGACAACCAGATTCCTTCATTTCCTCCGACACCAATTCAGCTGCCGGATCTTGCCTTTTGACAAGACGTGCCATGGGATCACCCCAACGTACCCGCTCTTTATACATCTTGTCAAGTTCAGGATCATCACGAGTGCGAACAAATGGTTAGACTATCTCAGCCTCAAACTCTGCATGCTGTTCTTCCACTTCTCGTGTCTGTGCTAATCCTTTCCCTGATTCAAGCGGTTTGACTTCACCTTGTTGCTGCCTTAAAAGCTCCTCTAAACTCTCCAAACGCTTCCCACGTTTATCACAATAGATTGTTTCAACGGCTCGCCCTCGGCCCTCTGTATCGCTTAATCTTTCCTGCTGCTGCTTCTTCTTCTTCAAAAGCTCAGCAGCGAGCTCTTTGTTCGTGATGAGCCCCGCTTGCCTGTCATCAGTCATCTTCCTGGGACGTGAAGTGTCAGTGGGATCTGCCCGAGATGATTTCCTCCTTGGAAGTGACATATCAAGAGACTCAGCTTGTGGCTTCCTCTTTCTCCGAGGAGAAGTCTCTTCCGGAGGTATCCTTCTAGAAGGAAAAGCATCGGGAGTGGTCTTCCTCCTAGGAGAAAAAACATCAGGATCGTTCCTCCTCCTCGGGGGAGAGGTATCCTGCGACGGTGACGGGGGRTCTCTTCTCGAAGGAGAAGCACCAGGGGAGCCTGAGCATCCTTAGACTTTCTGTCTCCAGTGCTCCATCCACTACCATCATCCCCAACGGGCATGTATGATCGGTGTTGCTTTCTTCTCTCCATTTGATGCATGCGCTTCACTTCAACGCCTTCAATCACTTGAGGTCCGTCACCCTCCACCTCCGGCTCATCCCAATCCTCGTCTAGGGTTTCTGGCTTAGGGTTTTAGGGTTAGGGTTTAGGGTTTAGTCGATCAACCCTCCGGGCGTTCCCAGTCGACTGCTACTTTTCCAGATAGTCTTTCAACCAAGTTGCCATGACTGCTGTAGGAGGAGGCTCAAAAACCTCTCGGGCATTAACCCTTGAAGGACGGACTGGTGGCCGTGGAAATCATGCATTTTGATACCGTGTGACATCATCTCCTTTGAAAAAGCTAAATATATTCATTGGAAGTCAAAGTTTTAGAAAAGATCTCCCCTTTCCACCCCTAATACCGAGGATGAATGATTGCATTTCTGTCCTACAAGGAAAGATTCTTTGCCATTCATCAGACACAAAACGTCCTCAGCATCGTTTAACGGTTAACCCTTAAAGAACTGTGGGGGTCCATCTATACGATCCGTATTTAGCTTTATATTTTTTTGATTGTGGTTTCATATGTGAATTGTGATACATTGTTATTTACATGCTATCATGATCATTGAATTATTTTATATTGAAAAGAATTTGGCCAATGTCTTGTTGATCAAATACCACCATATTTGTAATATACTATATGGTCGCAAAGGGCTTTTGGGTCCTTTAAGGGTTAAGAACCGCCCCTATGGAGGTGTCAAAAACAGTGCGGAGGGTTATTGAAATGGAACAAACTATATGTGCTGAGAAACTGGGGTTGTATGTGCATGCTTTTAGAGTACCCATCAGCTCCTTTTTTTTTTTTGAAAAAGTACCAGGATGGTGATCACTTAAAATTTGGTGAAGCATTTTACTTCTTCATACATCCATCTTTTGGACCAAATAATACTTTTCAATCAAATGCATACATTTTTTCATCCAAATTTGACAAATTCATCCATATTTTTTAAAGAGATGAAAAATTTCTGGCGAAAAAAGATTGCTTTTATTTGACAAAAGGTATACTTTTATTTTGAAATGGTGAAATCCGGCACCATGGTGCCAAAAAAAAGAGTCTGGTATCCATGAGTTGAAAAGGTTGACTAAGGCCCAGTTTACATTTGGGGCTGGATTGAAGGCCAGCCGGAACTCTCCAAGTTTGAACCAATAGGATCACTCAATTCCTTCAAATCCGGCCCAAGGGCTTTATACGTGGGGCCGGCCGGAACTACAACTCATCCTATGCGTGGCATGGTTTTGGTGCCAAACCTTCTGGCCCCAAGGGAGCAATCGGGCCAAGGCTTTTGGTGGCCGGAACTCCCATCTAGGGCCAGATTGGGCTCCTATGTTAGATTGAAGAAATCTCTACCATCGATTTTTGGAAATTCACTTTTACTTTTATTAACAGAATCTCTGTTATTATACATGTCTGTGCCAAATAAGCTCTATTTTCTACACAATTTTTTTTGCTTGGTGCTTTATATATATTAGGAGGTTTTGAGATTTGAAGAACCCCTTGGTTTTGCTTGGTGGTTTGGTAAATAATGCCTTGAGTAATGCAATAATTATTAATCTGTTTGATCATTTAAACAATAATAAATTTATGACTCTAGTATTTTTAAACTAAATAATAATAACTTTATAATTCAAATAATTTATTAAAATAATTAAATTAATGTCAATGAAAAGATTGTTTTTTTCTTGAACTATTTGAAAAAATTTAATTGTCTACTTGCTAAAAGTTCCCATTAGTAAATATTTCATAATTCTCTATTTTATTTTTCACTTTTGAAAGGAATCTCCTCCACACCAAAGAACTCGGCATTTGGATATGTATTATATTTCTATGTTCCAAAATAGTTTAGGCAAAATAAGATAGTCTACTCTTCAAGCAACCATTTAATATTTTTGCCTTTTCAAGGAAAGTTGAACTGCTTATTTCAATTCCCGATAATTTGTAGGAGGATGTAAATTGAATTTGGCATTTGCTCCAAATGGTTTCATCGTTTTTGGAAATCCATTTTATAAATTAGTGGCACATCAATTATTTTAGTAGAATCATCCATCTTCTTTTTAAACATCCAAAAGCCAATTCATTTGAATGTATAGTTTCTTGCATATGCTTCAATCAAGATTTTTTTTTGGCTTTCTAGTGCTAGATTGCACCAAAAAATAATTTGGCTAAAAATGGAAACAAACCATGAAGTTTTTCTCCAAAAAACTTAAAATAAAAAAAAGTCTTGGATGAAATCACCAGGAGCATGTATGAAAACTAAATTATGAACATGTGATTTGTGCGAATGTGATATTTTCTATGCAATATGAGGGTGAGTGATGAAATCTCGAGCACCATTGTAACATTTTATATCGCCACTTTGCCACTTTGTAAGAATGAAAAAAAAAAGACCCGTGGCTTCAACATAGAAATGAAAACAAACTTCAAAGCAAGTGGTGGTACTAAAGCGTTTTGCCTTTGAGTAGTCACTTTGTTGTAGGAGAATAGGAAATGTGTCTCAATATTTATTGACTAAATAAATAACCAAATATAACCAAAACAAACAAACTTCAATAAATATAAAATAAGATATTAAGTTTGCTTTCATTTAAATATGATTTTGGAAAATTAAATGTAGAAAGGAAACAGAAGAAAAAATATGAATAGAAAAAAAAATTATTGAAAAAAGATGAAAAAAAAAAATTGAAATAAAATATATAGGAATAAATTTCTTTTCTTTTTAAAAGAAAGGAAAGGAAGAAAAAGTTAAACACAGTGTGTGATTTTAAGTTATTTTAATTGATCATTGAGAAAATCCAAGAGCACATGAATTGAAAATTGGGCCCCAAAGTCCGGCTCAAGGGCTTTACATTAACTTGGGCCGGATAGAAAAACTAGGGCCAAATTGAGGGCTGGATTGAAGACAAATCCAACCAACCTTCCATCCGGCCTCATGCCTAATGTAAAGCCGGCCTAAGCTTAGAAGTTGTTAATAACCTTAGGTTTAAACTAAGAGCATCCTTAGTGCTACAACGGTGTATAGAAAAGGAATTATTTTTTAAAATTGTCCAAGAGACAATTTTCCTTCCATGCCTCTCAAGACTCTGTTGTCGCCATGATTTTGTTGACCAAGGAGTGCAGAAGAGCTTGAAGGGCACAACAAAAGATGCATTCTTGCCGTGCAAGAGCCAAGAAGTGCCGCGCACGGGAATGTAACGGGAGAAGTACCGTTGGCATTGGGGTGAGTTCTCATTGTTGTTATAAAAACCACGGAGAAGTTACCGTTGTCGTGCCTCCTTGGAGGGGGGACTGAGGATGCTCTAAAGTGCAATTCATGGAGTGCAGTTACAGTGAGGAGTTAATTGAATGAAGACAAACTTTGGATGTTTTTTTCAGGGCCATGCAATTGAAACATTGATTTTGACATTTGAAACATTCAATACAATGACGACTGCTAAGTAATTTTAGATAATAGGTGCATGGATATTTTTAGAACTTTAATGCACATTATAACCAACTTATTAACCCCTAAGTGGTTTTGAATGTCTTTCAATACATATGTACATTTCTTAACCCTTGAACGACGCCGAGGACGTTTATTGGCCTTTGGATGACCAAAATCTCATCTGGTGAATGGACACTTGCTAATTTTCATCGATTCCTTTCGTGAAAGTGACCACACGTATGTCAATCATCATGGGAAGTCAAATTTAGTGTCATTAATTGCTTCCATATTTTTAGGTAGCCCTAATTCTATGAAGATAGTAAAGATTTTCACATGAAAGTGTTTTGTGCCACGATGCCCTTCTTGCAATTTTTGAATGGGTAGCATGAGGAATTGGTTTAAACAATTTATCCAAAGCTAAACATGTGCGTGAAGAGTGTTTTCCCCTCGGTCAAGCACTACATATTGCACTCCGCCTTTGCCCGCGGTGATGGTCCGTCCTTTAAGGGTTAAGTGTGATATACACAACCTTGCAAGTGAGTGGTTTATTGTTCATTTTTATTTTTTATTTTTTTGCTGAATGCATGTTGAAATCTTCTATAGAGCTACACAATTTCTGGCTACATTTGACGTGTTAATAATTTATAAAATATTATGAAGCTTGAGGCTCCCTCATTTGGGCGCTTGCATACATATGTATTGTATTAAAAAACCCTAGAACCCAAAATCTCATTTAATCATGCGTAAGATGCTCTTGTTGCTATCGCGAGGTGCCAACAAACCAACTATAACTACAATAAACCGGCGTACTTGGTCAAAGAAGATGCAAACAGAGGGATGGATGGGTGTGTACGCTGTGGAAGCTATAAATGTATTTTTCTTGAAATACATTGTTGAGCATGTTCGGCAACCTCTCATATCAACTATGGACATTACAACTTTTGTAAAATCATGAGAAAATCAATGGCTATTGTATCTTCAATTTTATAATTTACATACTAAACAAATACTTCATGCAAGTCGGAGAATAATGATCATGTATGAATTGCGAGGACACAATGTGTCCTCGCAACCACTTAGGGGTTAATGGATTTCAGCACTTACCTACTCCATTTCAATGCATGCCTTTATTGATTATTGTTGTACCCTATGAGCTAAAATAGTGACCTRCGGACCTTCCACTTCCAAAATTTGCATTTAATTCATTTAGGGGTCAAATTTTTTTTTTAAGTTTGCATTGTTGTGTTTTCCATTTCTCTTCCTACCAAAATATGAAGAAAAACAATTGGATCGACTAATATCTCCGCAGGGGGCAGCTTTCCCTTAGATGAACGCTTTCTAAACCTTCTACCTTAACAAACTGGTACAACAAGTTTTGGACAAGTCCGTTCACCTACAGTAAATAGTGAAATTAGGTTGCCTTTACAATTAGGTTGCTTTACTTCTTAAAAGTTATTCTTACCGGTCATTAAAGTCAAATAGTCAATAAATAGTATGCAACTAGTACTTCCATTTGTACACATGAGGGTTCATGAGTTCCAACTATACCAATAACTATATCAAAAGTAGAGCATTCTAGCACATGAACAATTAATATTTTTATAGTGTAGAATGTCAAGAAATTCGTGATGGGCAACCTAATTTCACTATTTAGTGTAGATTGCGACAAGACCTAAACTTCGTGTTCTATACATTCAAAAAAAATTAGCTCAATACAACATATCTATGAGCAAGTTCAAGACAAAAATTCAAACGAACATAAGAATTTATATTCAAAGTTGCTAAGTAAAACTCCAAAAGTAAAAGGCTTTTGTAGAAGTAAAGGTTTTGAGTGTATAAACACTAGAGCAAACCCTGTCGTTTTTCATTTCAAAGATCCGGACCTATGTCACTTCTCATTGAGAATGATCTAATGTTAGTGGCAAACTTGGCCCCACGTTTTGTCCTTTGTGACTATTTCCACTCACTCCACATTTTGTTGCTATTTCAAAGAATGAAAAAGGATTGGGTTTGCTCTAGTGAAAGCGAAACATTACAGGCTAAGCTATCACTGTCTCCGAAGACAAGGAATCAACTAACAAGGTAAGAGGCTCCTGAATGCACAAAAACTAGACTAGTAAGCGCAACTTTCACAACAAAAATTATTGGAAAAGGATCATATATGAAGAAATTATGAGCCGCCGAAGTTCATTGAAATGCAAAAATTTCTGGATTTTGAACTTTGAATTTCTCCCAAACATTAGAAACAACTTGGATTGGCATGAAACTTTTACCACAATAACTAGACCTATATGGGAACAAAACACAACAAATTAAATTGAAAACAAACATTTGATGAAAAAGATACAATCCCCCAAAGTTGCAGCCATCATAATGCAGTGTGATGAACCCAAATTGAACCTGAGAACTTCGAATGACTTTCAAAAACTCAATATGTCTTGGATTGATCTGAAAATTTTACCATAGATACTAGGCTACTATGCGCAACTTTTCCAATAAGTTTTATTGAATTCCGACATTGGATAAAAAAGTTAGAGCACTTCAAAGTGGACTGCAGACTATGTTTGGCAGTTTTCGTTCCATTGAGCAATGAGGGGTTAATGCCTAAACTGTTTTCAAGCCCTCTCCCATACATGCCATGCTCTCTAAACTTCCTCACCTACAATTGACTTATGCTCAAAGAGTAATAACATTTGAAGTTGTAATACCAAATTGCTCAAAGAGTGAGATTTGAAAATATTCTATTATTWTTCTTAAATTTCCATGCAAAGTAAATGTCTATATATATATAGTGTGTGTGTCAATGAATTCAAGAAAAAATGAGTATGTATGTCCCCCCAATCATAATTACGTGTCACTAAATCATTAATTGTTGAAGAGKTGTGACCCTTGTATTTCTAATTTTCACACCATTCATTAAAATTAAAATTTTGACCTTGTAAAAATTTTGTACTGAAATTTTGAAATCWCAAAATCACCCTTTTATACATAAGAATTGTTTGTGACTATTATATAATTGAAGATGATGAACTATACTCTTTACACGACTATCACAACAAATTTGCAATCTTGCCATTAAATCAAAAAAATTGTGATTCAAGATACTATGAGATTTTGCTAGTTAAAACATTATTATGTGATACAAATCTATTGTATTTTACATACTAAAGAAACTGCATTGTATCAAAACTAATACAAAAACAAAAAATTTAAATAATTTGCATCATTTAAATATTTCTAAGAATGAACTCTTCATAAAGCTTCATTTTGAATTTTGAATTTGAATAATTTCAATGTTCATATTTGATAAAGATAAAAAAAAATGTACTTAATAGTTGAAAATAAAACTGTTAGTTTCAATAAATGAATGCATTTTTTGAGCTTAAAYGTATCAATGATTAATTATCAATTAAATTTAGGAGACCATAATTGGAAGGAAAAAATTGAATGCAAATTTAAACTTTAAAATAAAGTTGTATYGACATTAAAATAGAAACAAAATTTAGAATCTTCAAACAAAAAAATTATAATTTATATATTTCCAAAACAAATTGACAAAAATTATAGTCAAATTATATAATAAATATTTATTTATAATAAAAGATAAGAGTTTTTACAATATTTTAAGAAGAATTCRATGGCTCCAAAAGCTAAGAAAAAAAACAAGAGCAAATTGAAAGGTAAAAAATCCAATTCAAAGCCTACAACTCCACAAAGAGATCGCCCATCTACAAAGCTTGGCCATTGTTTTCCAGATGGCCATTGTTTTTCAGATGATGTAGTAGTAGCAAATGATGTAGCAGTAGCAAATGATGTATTAGCAGTAGCAGAATCGAAAAACCTCAATGGTACAAGTTTATCATGTGTACCTTCCATTTCTCGGAGATTATTTCCAATTCATTCATCTTCTCCAACAACATCAAGTGCTCCTTCAAGAAAATTGTCTCTATCTCCAACAAGATCAAATTCTTCAACGACATTGTCTCTTTCTCCAACAAACACAAATCCTTCTTCAACAAGGTTGTCTCTTTCTCCAAAAAAATTGTCTAGTTTTTCAATAACATCACCTCATTCTTTAATAGARGGATCCCAAAGGTTATTTGAAGAAGATAATAATTCACCATTAGATTCAAAAGCATCGTCTTTAATAGACGATGATGAAAGTGGATGGACTCAAATTACTAAAAAAGGATCTAGACAATTTCCAAAAAAAGTAGAGCAAAGCCTAGGAAAAAGTTTAGAAAAAAGCCTAGAAAAAAAGCCAAATTACTTTTTATTAAAYGAATTATCACCSTCAAGAACTCCACCTGATGAAGAATTAGAATATATTCAAGATCAAAGATTGGTTACTTCTTCAAAAAAAGTGAAATTTCGAAAAGTTCTAGATCATGATCTTACAAAGTTATTAGGAATTGAATTGCAAATGAAATCGCTTAAATTACCTCTAATACTAGATCATAAATCGCACGAATCACCTCCAATACTGAAGCGCCCATTAAGAAAAGGCATATTAGGAATGGTAGTTTAAATTTTCCAAATTTTAATCATTCCGACTAGCATTCCAATGAATATAATAATTAAATCATTTTTTTTTCCATTTTTTTTTTCTTCAAATAATTCAAATTTGCATATTTTCTTTTATAGAAACCAATTTCAATGAATATGATCTATVTTGTGTACATTGGATTGGATTTATAAGTACAAATAATTATATGTATTATGTGGCGGATATAACATATATTGAAGTTTATTATTATAAGTGTAAATAAYTGATGATAAATTCACAATGCATTTTTTATTTTATGGTTATTAAGAAGGGATTGGTATTCTAGCGTGTAGAGGTAATAGTAAACCACTTCAAATGCACCAAATTKCCCAATGACAACATTTCAATTTATAATTTTGAGTTTGAACCACCTATTAAATCAAAAATTTTACGATGGGCTATAAAGCGAGAATGGGAATCAAAATATGGTGATACACATCTAGGTGGAAAGCGTATAACATATGATGGATCTAGATACGTTTATGTTTATCAATCTCTTAGTTTTGTTGCTAGGCATTTTACATATCAACATTATGATAAAAATGAAGGGTAACTATACATTTTATATATATCTATATTATATAGATATATATAGATATATAGATATATATGTTTTTTGAAAATTACTCTTTATAATTATATTATAAATACTTGAATTTTGAGGGAAATTATTAGTCATGATCATTTGAATATTTATTATTGGTTTGGCTTGAAATTTTAAAACAATGAAAATTTTATTTTACAATGCTATATTTTATTTTATAATGCTAAAATTTTCTCATGTGTAAAATTTAATGATTTATATTAGATTGAAGACATATCAAATAAATATGGTATTGTCTAGTTCACAAGAAAATGAAAAATCTACCAATATTATGCCATTGCAACCTTCTTTGCTAACAGATTATTTCAACAATCAATCAGACTACTATCCTCAATCACTAGTCACTGCATTAAATTTAACATTGAAGCAAAATCTTTGTGTAGGAGACGTTGAACGTCAAAACATGTTATTTCTTGCTCCTAAAAATAATGTCACAAAAGGCTTATTAGGAATGCCCAACATACATGTATTGCGAGGTTACTTTCGAAATTTAAAACCAACTCAACAAGGTTTAGCTATTAATGTTGATACATGCCAAAGATTATTTCATAAAAAGTCAAATGTTTTAGACTTTTTAAAAAACATGTTGGATTATAAAGAAGATATTCAAAATATGAAGAACATTTTGGATATTAACAAGTATGTTTTGTGGTACTCCAATCATTAAATCATAAATATAAAATTATWTGATTAAAAWATATATAYAATAATAAAAATAATCTTCTATSTATAATTATCTTTAAAGTTTTAATTATTAATAATATTAATTTAAATAAATGACTTTGATGTTCTCTTATTAATTTTAAAATATAGCATATTTAGTAAAAAATAGTAATAAGTTCAATATTTTAATTTAATATTTATATGATTACAGTAAAATACCAAGTTTAATTCAATATTTTTAATGTAGAAGTAAGGTTCTTAAAGCTTTAAAAGGTTTGGTTGTTGAAACAAACCATTATACAGATAAGATATCTCGAAATCACAAAGTCATTGGTATTACAGAAGAAAGTACAAGGACTTTGACAGTTGAATTAGAAAATGGACGAATAATATCTATAAAACAATATTTTCAAGAATATTATCAACAAAAGATTAATTTTTTAGATCTTCCRTGCTTAATATTAGCATCTCAAATAAAAAATCACATGCCCATGGAACTTTGCGTTATTGTTGAAGATCAAATTCTTAAAGATGAAAAATCATATGAKWTYTCTAAAATGTTCACCAGAATAATGCTTCCAAGTACAAGAATCCAAGTAATATCAAAATTTATTACAGAAGTTTTCATGCAAAGGTCTCTTGAAGGAATTTTCACTTCAATTTGATGATTTCATCTMTYAYATCATTTTGAAAATYAAAAATAGATTAGATAGTTGTAATGTCATTGAGGAAGGATCATTATTGCATTTAAATAGCTATAAGGTTTGAAGTTGAATAAGAAAAAACATTCATTTACATTGAATTAAAATTGAATTTTTATACGTCATTGTTGTACTAAATTATTAGAATTTGATAGGAATGATCATCCAAAGAACTTCAATTTAGAATTTGATGTGAAACCCACTAGAACCATAGCTAGAATTTTGCCAGCTCCTGATTTGGACTCTAAGTCAATTCCATCTCAACACTTGTATCATTGGGGAGTAATAAATTTGTCCAAATRTATCAATCCAACTGCTTTGGAGGATTTCATTGAAGGACTTGTAAGGTTGAATACTTAAAAAAATATAAATTTTAATTATATATATACAATACATTTTTTATTTTTTTATTTTTTTTATAACCAAAAAATTATCTTAAAAAACCTACATGAGGTATTGGATTTTTCATGATCAGTTATTTGTTTATCAATTTGTTTATCCATTTAGAAATTCATAAATAAATATGTTTAATTTAACTACACATAAGTTGATAAACTCAAATGGCATATTTATCTTTCTTATTTTTTCAAATAAAAMTACTTAGATTTTATTTCAATTGAATTGAAAATTCAAAACTTTTAAATYTGTTTGGTTTTTATGATAATTGAAGATATTAAACCTGTAGATTTCACACATTCTATTTTAAATACATAAGAACTAAAAAGGTTTATTTCACATGCATAGAGAAATGAAACATATGGGTGTAAAGGTATTAAAACACCAATACACAAATGGTGCTCTATTTAAGACGTGGCCAATTGAATTTCTAGAAGCATTTTATAAAAAGATATGTGATGCTATGCCGGAGAAAAAGACAAATCATGTAAATTTGATTGTAATAATTGTAGATGGRAAAAAAAGAAGTCCTTATTATAACGAAATCAAATATTGGGGTGATTGTGTAAGAGGAGTGCCTACACAAGTMATAGCCTCTGATATAATTTCAAAACCAAAATTTTGGGGAAAGTATTGCCAACATTTAAGTTTGAAGATAAATTGTCGGCTTGGTGGAGTGAATATTAAATTTCGGAGTTGGAATGAGTTACAAATAAAAGAAAGGGTGATAAAAGATATTAAATATGGAAGATTTATTGCGTTTGGGGCAGATGTCACACATCCAGGTCTTACATCAAACATGCCATCTTTAGCTGCAATTATTGGGAGTCTTGATTTTGGATGTGTTGATGAGGTCTTCACATATTTTCAAAAGCTATTTTCATGTAAAATCTCTATCCATTTAGTTTAATATACAATAATTTATTCTTATTAGTTACTTATATGTACACCTCCTAGAAAATTATTTTTATCAACATGTTAGGGTGTGTATGTATACATATACGCATGTGTATTTAAAGTTGAGATAGATTTAATTTTGTGCAAAATGAGTTGAAATTATTCATTCAAACCATCAATTCAACATTTCAACGCATCATATTTAATAGTATTTAGTTTATTTAGTTGGGCCCTTTAATAGTAGCGGACTTTTGCAATGGTACATAACAAACATAAAGTAATAATTTTGTACACATGTATGAAATATTGAAATGCATATGCAGTGGGATTCAACATGACTATAGTTGTAACAAAAGAGGTTGAATGTGGTTATGTCAGGTGGTTTGTTTCTAAGGATTCAACATTCATCACTTGAGGTAAACATCAAAACGTTGGAGTTGTAGCCAAAAAATTTAGAATTAATTTATAGAATTTGTTTAGTCGTTTGACCTATGTTGTGTGGAATTACATCTATGGACATAGACCAAATAAATAAAATATGGATAAAAAATTTACATATTCATTTGTATGATGATTCACTCTAGTGTCTTTGAGAGGCATTAAGACTCGTAGATATTATATTGTGTCTGGATAGCTATGTGAGCCCTGCAAATAGCACCCAGGCCTCAGAATTTTCTTTTTTTTCACCTTTTGCTCATTTTTGTGTAAATTTTGGTTAAAAACCAGGAAAAAAGAGTATTTCCAAACCAGTTGGAGGAAATCCCTTTAACTATGGGAACTTAGCCCTAATTATCCACAAGCATTTTTAAATTACTTAAATTGCTATTTTTAGCAATCTAGAATTGATAGAACACGGATTAAAGTTTGAAACCAATTTTAAATTTATTTTTGAATCATCGAAAAAGAGTGTCAATCTGTAGCTTTGGGGAAAACCGTGGCCAAAGGACTTGCGCTGGTGATAAGAAGATGTCCTAAAAGCATTTTGAGCAAATTGGTAACTTCTAAGAAGAGGATTCCATCCAATCACAACATTGGGCAAACTGCAAGAATTCAATGGGAATTTGGCGAGACGACACCACAGTGCCACCGTAGATCAATGGAGGTCATTTAGATTATTAAACACTCCAGGAGGGCAATAGGAAAAGTTGCCTTGCAGAAATTCCCCAGTATGGAAATGATTTCTCCGGAGGAGGAATTAAATTGACACATGGTAATTATTTACCATATTTAGAAAGTGTGAGTTGGAGATGGGACTTTGCACTTAGTTTATGTAATCTTTCTAGGAGTCTCCTAAAAAATTTCATGATTTTTCAAAGTACAAAAGATGACTCCTGGGAAGTCAACCATGTTTACCGATATCTGGAAATTCATTTGCCAATCGGAGCATTTATCCAAAAGTTAGAAACGTGTGTTTGTGCAATTGCATTCATTACAAAGGACGTGAGTGTCTAGTTATCTTGGTTACAAATTTGGCGTGGTCTTTAAGCTAATATTACTTGTGGCAATTTTCTTAAGTACTAACCATCCTTCTTGAGCCATTGGAGTGGGATTTCATGACTTTTTGTTGAGGAAAATCCCCCTAAGAACTCAAACACAAGGAATCCTTATCGTTTGAGTATTGCATGGTATTGTTGAGTGGTTAAGTCCCTCAACTATTTTGTTTACTTTTATCATACTAACCCCAAGGACGTTCTAGCCGAATGCTGGCGATGCCTTTAGTTAGAACCCCTTGGAATTTGATTTAAAGATTTTTGAATACTAACCATTCCAAAAATAACTTTATGTGTGGGAATTCCAAACTACCTTTGAGAAATCCCCTTTAAGCCCGACATGGAATAATTGTCGAATTTGCATGGGTTGTGTCTTTCAAAAGATCTTGAGTGAGAATTAAGGCTATCAAGTCCGGTGTCAAACACACCTTGTCAAATTGTTTAGAATTTGAGGATAAAACCTCTAGTACGGTGAAGCTTCGCACTTAGTTTAATTTTTTTTCAATTTATATTACCTTTGGCTTTAGAATTCGGGCCTAAACCCCCGAACAGCGAAGCTTTCGTACTTGGAATAAATTTCCATTCTATTTTAATTGGAAGGGTCCGCAAAAGGAGACCCTGGACCGACTGGTACAGTAGATTGAGTGGCAGCACGGCCTGGCCAGTGACAGGGACCAAAGTCACACAACTGACTGGCTGAAAAGAAAACAAACATACTGGTCAATCTTTGGACATGCATCCATTCTGATTTGGTCATGAGATTTTGCAATCTGGWTTTMAAAARGGAGAAAGTAGAATTGGAACSAGACAAAGAGAGTTTAGATTTGACTAAGAAAGAAAAAATAAAACAAACCCTTRGTAATCAAAGCACACTTCATATTAAATCATGGTGTGATAACCATAAGARGATGACATACAATTCATAATTGCTTAAAGTTTGGTGTTGCTTAATAAACCAGAGCTTTTAAATTCAGGCTTGACAATTCATGGTAAGGAATATTAGCTTATGAGTAGTTAACACCATTCCAGTTTTTCATTAGAAGGATGAGTTTGATAAAAAAAAAATAGACTTTAAATTCAAATCAGTCAGGAATAAGGTGAGAGCTTGCTGTGAGAAGGAGAATTAATTCTCACCAATTGTGGTTGGAGGTAATACARAGCTCCGGTTTTTGAAGAAGGCCCTCTCCCAATTGGCTAGGGTGAGAGCATCGCCACGAGTCGTGTGTAAAGGTCTCGGCAACGGCACTTTAGTCTTGCCGTGCTCTTTTAGTGATAAACCACTCCACACCAACACCCCATCACGTTATAAAATCTAGCGGTGGTCTTGTTAGATTCACATTTCCACGGCAAGGGAGGGCTTTTGTAGAGGGTAGTATTATATTTCATGTTAAGTTGGTCAACATTGACTATGGCTTCAATGGATGTTGACGTGGCTACAGTGGAAGATTTGGAGGGTTGTAAAGAAAGAAAGAAATGAAATAAATTGAGGCTGGGAAAGCACCAATGTTGTTTTTTTAGTAGATTTCTTGTTACTTTTCAATCTATATCCTCCAATTATGTGGTGACACTTTGGAACCAATTGTTCACAATGCACAACTCACACTCTTGAAGGATATAGTGAAAATTTTAAACAAAATATATCTATATCCTCCAATTTTCTAATTTTAAAGTACTCCCGAAGAAAAAAATGAGTACTGTAAAAAACACTACGCAAATTGCACGCCTTTCTTGCAACGACCCATTGATTGAATGTAAAAGTCTTGGACATAGACTCCACGCTATTATATTCCAAAAGTGCTGCAAATTCTTTAAATGCAAAATGCAAAATCATGTAAGAATTGTAATTGTTAAATGCAAAAGTCTTCGCAGTAATCATTGCAAACAAATGTGTAATAAGGGTGCAACTCATTTAATATTTTGATGCTAAAAAACCAATCAATACAACAATACTAAAACATTGAAAATTCATTACAAAAATATTGAAAATTCATTGCAACCAACTATAATTGCCATAACATTGCAAAACCATTCTCTACTAAATATTCTCTACTAATTGAAAATTCATTACAAAAATATTGAAAATTCATTGCAACCAACTATAATTGCCATAACATTGCAAAACCATTGCAAACTATCATTGCAAATCTGTTGCAAAACCATTAAAATCCATTATCATGTCAACTATGTGTGGTACCAATAATAATAAATTTCCAAACTAGTGCAAAACCATTGCAAAAACACAGCACATGTACATATGTGGATTGGATGAATATCATCATGTATTTGAATGAAATAAACTAGAATGGATGAATTTGTGGTTACTAATGCAGTCGATGCAAAAATTGTAGATTGGATGAAATTACAGATGACAAAATGGATGAAAACGGGAAACTGCAAGGGTAGAATAGTAGCTGAATATTGCACATTTTATTACAGAATAATAGCTTGAGAGTCCGAAGGTACACTAAAAATTAGGTCTATCTACAACCAAATTTAACTACACTGAATAGTGAAATTAGGTTGCCCCTCACTATTTTCTCGACATGCCACACTATTTAAATATTTATGGCTAATGTACAAAAATATTCTACTTTTAAATTAGTAATTGGTGCATTTGGAACTCATGAACTTCCATGTACACAAATAAAAGTATTTGTAGAAATATTATTGACTTTGATGGTTTTCACAGTCACTTTCTTGGAGGAAGGCAACCTAATTGCAAAGGCAACCTAATTTCACTATTTAGTGTAGATCATTTTTTTTAAAAAATAATAATTTAAAGCTGCACCTATAGGTTGAGTTACACCTAGGAATTCTGCAATGTACCATCCCTATAGGTTGAGTTACAAACATGAAAAGGTATTATGGCGCAAAGGGGTGTACCAAATAATCCAAATAATACTCCCATAACTAGATAATTATCATAAATCACCTTCATTTCAAATTTGTTAAGCTGCGGTGATATACGAAAACCTTTAGGGGTTAAGCTTGCAGCAGAAGAGATTTGAATTCTGATCCTACAGTGATAATTCAAAGCCGATTGAGAAGCTAAACATTAGGCATTTCCAAAAAAACGAGGAAAAGTCCAAGATTAAGGAAAACTTCTTGAACCCTATTTTCCTTACATCAGCCTCAATGCATTCCCCTGACACCGGATGCAAATAATACATTGCATGCTCCAAAAAAAAACAGGAAACTGAGGAAAGATGGGGTCGCAATTAAAACCCATGACGAAATGAACTCACATTCTCAAACCCAATGGTCACAATAAGAGAGACTTTAGCCCAAGCAACCAAACTTGTTCCCAATTTCAGTTGTCGTAGTGGCTGAATTTATAAAGATACTTTGCCTTCAGGAAATGTATTCAGCTACAAACAAAAAAAACAATAGCAACGAAATAAGCAAAAACCTGAACTTCCTCATACACCAGATATCAAAAGTGTTGATGACAGAAGCGATAATTGAGCTTTCTACAGTATTAGAGAAAACTGAAATTCCAGATGGAAAAAATCTATATTTCCTAGAAATGTCAAGGCTATGATAGGCATTTCCTTCCATAAAACTCTATGAGCATGAAGGCTTGACATGAAGGTTGCTTACTTGAGATTAACCCCTAAAGGACCAAACTGCGTTTTTTGGCAACATAACAATTTTGGGCAGCTCACTACGAATGGATTTTGATTGGTCAAAATAGTGGTTTCTATTGAATTGTAAAAAAATGCATAAGATCTGGTCATAAAAATTTCAATTCTTTCCTCAAATAGTAAGTTTTTCAACACTAGAAAATTCTAAACACATTGTGCTATTTCTCTTATGATTTCTTTTTGACCGTAGTGATCTTAGTTTTGAATATAAATACTGAAAGACAACCCAATGTTTTCAAGGAAAAATAAATAAAAATTCAAAAAAACGTTTTTTTTCTGCCCGAAAATTCTGCCCGAAGTCGACCAAAAAATGGTCGTTTGAGCGTTTAGGGGTTAATTCCAATTCCATATGAATTGCRTAGGCTTTGTACATGCATCCGAGCACACACCTCGGCCTCAATGGCTAATGGCGGGCTTACATGCTTTTCTGTGCCCCACTGATACTCTGGAAATGATCCCAAGCGCTGCTCGCTCTTCAAAATGAAGTCCGTCCACGAGGGGGGGTTCTCGCACCTTGGAGCCATAATTCAGTGTCATGGCACAATCACAATGGTTTAAATTTGGAGGGATCATCTTCCATTTATTGCATGGTGTACTGCTACAGTGCAAAAGAAAAACCTTGCCTTCCACTCAACATTTGAAGGCCTTCTCATTTTGTAAATCACTAYCAGGAAATCTCCCGTTCATTTTCTAGGACAGTTCTATGACACAATCAACCGTAATGCTCGATTACACGGGCAAACCCGCGTAATTGAGCATTRCGGATTCTTCATCCAACTTTGTTTTTTCATCCCAAGTGTTTCATCCAACTTCAATTTTCTTGCTTTTGATTTAAGTTGGCAATGTCCCTTGTCGTCGAGCATTGCCCTATACTTTCTCAAGCCTAGAGTCTAGAGGATTAATTGAAAGAAACACTGGTAGGAGACGATGGGTTGGGAAATGAGTGAGCATCTCCACGGCCCTATTTCRTTGGCCCTCAAGGGTATTGTCCAGCCCGAGTTGCTAGCATCATTTCTAACAATGCCAATGAAGGGACGGTAAGGTAGGAGGCTCACAAACGGCTCATGTAAGGGTTGGTTCCCCTTTTTCATGTAATTCCTTAGATGGAATATTTTAGCTAATTTTTTAGACAAAGAAATATAGATTTAGATTGTAACACAAATAAATTGTAAAGTCCTTCATTTAATTCAATTATCAAAAAATTTATAGGCTAATTGATGAAGTATCATAAAATTTTCACCATTTTCTTGAATGATTATGAGTTCTTGGAATTTTTTTGGTAAATTGTGCATACTATGAAAGTGTTGTATTTGGTTGTATTTTAACATTTAGTAGGGCATGCAAGTTTCATTTTAAAATTAAATTTTTTTTTCCTACTGCCTCTAGAAAGGTTTAGCATATTTGAATTGGATATGAGCTAATTCATGAAGTATCATCCATAATTCTTGAAATATGTGACCCCTCAAGAACACATACATAAGACAAAATATGTAAATTGCTTACTTATGATAGGCACAATTTCTATGTCTGCTCAATTCATTTTTTTCTTTCTGTGGTTTAGTTCCCATCTTTGCAGACGTAGCTGTAGAATCAAGATTTTGTAAATCACATATTAGTCCAATCACCTTAAAATTGTTTGGGTTCCAAATAGTAGGTTGTTTTGGCTTGAACAATCCTTTAGAGCATCCTCAGTCCTACCCGTACATKGGCCCTCTAATTTTACTTCCAACTTTTGAATGGTATAAATTTAGAACTTGAAATTTATATCATTGAAAGCGCATCCAAAAAAACTTTGTGAAGGCAATTAGATATTATAGGGGTCTTGGCAAATCATGGTTACTAAAGTAAAATTTGCCCATTGACACTCTAAATGTAGCCAAATGTGGAGGGTCGAAAGGCAATTTTACTTTAGTAAGTGTGATTTGCCAAGACCTTTATAATATCTAATTTTAACCAAGTTTTTGAAGTACTTTTTCAATGTTTAGATTTGAATTTTCTTGTAAGTTTTCAAAGTTTTTTTGGATGCGTTTCCAATGATACAAATTTCAAGTTCTAATTATGTACCATTCAAAAGTGAGAAATACAATTGAAGGATAAATACACCAGTAGGACTRAGAATGCTCTTAGAGCATTGCCACTGCTCAACTGGAAAATAAGGATGCCAAGCCTCCACTTGGTGTCTCCAATCAATGAGCGTGGCCTTCTACTTTGTGAGGCACCCCACCGCAACTCATCCTAGAGACATGCCAACCAAGTCAACATGGCCCCCAAGAGTGCCACATCATCCATGCAGACAATGGAGAAGCATTAAATGTTCAATAAATACTTTAAAATCTGTGTACAAGGACTAAAACAATTTGTAACCATGCCCTCACAAGACACTCATTTGGCCATGSACTTGTCATATTTACTCATGGCTGGCCATAATTTTTGATTGGTTGTATTAACCTAAGGGCAATAAACTTGGCTGGGCTTGGCCACTCCCTCGATTTGTGCCACTTGTTGAGTGTAGAGGGGATGCTCTTAGGGGTTAATCCTATAGTTTCAAAAAGAGACCGGTGTAAACTAAACACTAAAAACTACATATGAAYAAGATCCATCCGCACTTCCAAATGGCATCACAAATTAGTCATGGGCCAAACCAGAGTAAGTTATTGTACCAAATGCTAAGTTACTCACATAACAATATTAACCCCTAAGCGCTCAAACAACCATTTTTTGGTCGCAGCCTGACTTCGGGCAGAATTTTCGGGCAGAAAAAAACTTTTTTTGAATTTTTTTTTCTTCTTGAAAATATTGGGTTGTCTTTCAGTATTTATATTCAAAACTAAGATCAGTATGGTAAAAAAAAATCATAAAAGAAATAGCACAATGTGTTTAGAATTTTCTAGTGTTGAAAAACTTATCATTTGAGGAATGACTTGATATTTTTATGACCAGATCTTATGCATTTTTTTACAATTCAATAGAAACCACAATTTTGACCAATCAAAAACAAATTCAAGTGTTAAGGATAGAAATTGTATTTTTGGTGAATTTTTGAATTTTTATCTTCAAAATTCATTTGAAGAGAATTTGAAAATAATTTTATAATTTTGACCGTACGGATATCTTCTACTTTTTGTGCTTCACATAAACTTCTTTGATGCAAACTTCAAAAAAGTTATAGAACTTATATTTTATAACACATTTGTGTTTTGTCCAAACCCTTTGGGCTTTTAGGGGTTGAGCAATGCTAGGGGCCCTTTTTGCTCCTTCAAATCTAGGGACTCCTCCAACATTGCAATTGGAAGTCCCTCTCACAGTACTATAGCATAGGAAGTCTTGGCCAATGTGAGTCACCAAAATATAATTCAAGTTAGAGCAAGGACTGATGTATCTTCATAAAGTTATACCTTCAAATTGGGGAAGCTCTTGAGGTAGTAAACAATGTTATGTGAGTATCACCATTGTCAATTGTTCATGCCAGGCAGCAACTCATCCAAGCCCGCCTTAACTTTAAAGTTCATTGTTGGCTGCGCCGCCCATGCCCACACGGGTCCTTCAGACAACCAAATTTAGAGAAGAAAGGAACTCTAAATTTGACCCACCACATCCACAGGCATCAGGTCGGTTTTGGGGGGCCATACAGTACAGTACAGTACAATACCCTACCCTACCCTACCCCAGCCAGAAGAAAAATAAAATAACTTTTTTCTTTACCCAATGAAAGCACCTTGGAATCATGGGAGCCTAGGATGCAATGGTAGGGGGTACAATATCCAGTATCCCAAGAATTGGAGCAACAAACGCAGGACGTTAAATCCTCCATTCGAAGTGGGCCCAGAAGGATTCACGAGAGGTAAAAGTAAAAATTTAGCCCCCTATTTTGAGCGGTGTCTTGGGTATGGTTTAGACCTCCCCTAGTTAAATTGGGGTCTCTGATTTGAAATAAGAATTCAGAATTTGCAAAAAAAAATCTATGTGAAAAATAAAAAATTCTAGTGTTTTTACCCAAGATAATTTCAGTCAGCTGGACCCACTTGGAATGGAGGATTTAACGTCCTGCACAACAAACCGCCATGCTCTTATTGCTTATCAAATGAAATACACTCCTTATGTGGACAGACTGTTCATGAAGATGATAACGAGTTACTACCATTTGCTTACCATTTGTACTCCCTCGCCTTTGCCTTTGCGTTGTGCTGTACGGTTCAGTTGGGCTTTGGACAACTAAAGCCAGCCACTGCTGAGAAAAATATTGAATCATTTTCCAATGATAGAGTGGGCAGGACCGACAGACAAGCCAAGTGGGGCAAAATCTAGAGTGAGTTTTCTCCGACACACTTTTCCAACATTTTT